>CATIWR010288965.1:0-24733 GCA_949677035.1 Omphalea diandra
AAATTTATTACAAGTAATTAAAGCTCTCAATCTTTGCTACTCATTTTCTTCAATTTTCTTTATGAAATTGTAAGTGTTAGGTGTGAGCATTAAACACCAAGTTGTAAGGTTGTAGTGTGAGCTTGCAAAAACACTTCAAGATAGATTTAAGTGTGACCCTAGTGAAACACTTGAGTGAGGTTATGTGTTAGCCTAAAAACACATTGTTGTAAGGTTGTGTGTGAGCCATCAAAACACAAGTTGTACAAATTGGGTGTGAGCTTGAAAACACTTTGAGATAGTGAAATATCCAATTAGTAAATTAGGGAGTGGACGTAGGGTCGATTATACCCGAACCATTATAAATCGTTGTCTCCATTCTACTCATTCTTTTTCCCCTCTTCTTTGTTTTTGAAATTTTTATACACCAATTCAACCCCCCTTCTTGGTGTCAAAGGACAACAACATGGTCTAGGCTTTAATGGAGCCTCTTCTTTTATGCCTTCACTCACAACATTTATCAAAGCCTCAATACCTCAAATATTAAGTATTGAGGTTGTTGGAATGAACAGTGCTCAAAGCACTAAACCACCATTGACTAAGGGCAAAAGAAAGGTGCAACAAGGCTTAAGGCCTATTTCTAAGAAGGCCAATCATGCATACATGTACAATAAAAAGCTTGATCATTCAAACACACAAAAAATTTACTTCTACACCCATGCATACATGTTCATGCTCACATACACATCATGTTGGTGTGAAAAAACCCTTATCATACCAAGACAATGCATAGGAGAAAAACACATAAGTCTAAACTCCAATACCACTATTGCATGAAGTATGGACACATAAACATTTATTGATATATTAGGAAGGCACATCTCACGTTGGAGGATCCTTTAAAATCTAACCCCTTAGGACCCAAGTATACTTGGGTACCAAAGCAAATATGATTTACTTGTATTATATAGGGTTGTTTGGCAGCTACCAATAAAGCAAATGATTGCCATATAGATAGTGGATGCTCAAAGCACATGACGGGCAACAAGAGACTATTTATGGCCTTAAAAGAAAAAAAAGGTGGCAATGTCACATTTGGAAAAAATGCCAATGGTAAGGTAATTGGCATTAGGACCATTGGTAAGAATGGTTGTTTTTAATTAATAATGTTTTAATTATTGAAGGCTTACAACATAACTTACTTAAGTCAATTGTGTGACAAAGGTAATAAAGTCATCTTTCACCCTAAAGAATGTTGAGTTACCACGTTAGTGGATAAAAAGGTAGTTTTCAAGGATGAAAGGAAGGGCAATACCTACCTAATTGATTTAGACAATTTGGCTAACCAATCCTTTAAGTGTCTTGCATCTCTTAGTAATGAAGTTTGGCTATGGCACAAAAGACTTAGACATGCTAGCATAGAGCTCTTATAAAACTTATCAAAAGGAAAGCTAGTGGAAGGTCTTTCCAAGTTAAAGTTTTCTAGAGACAAGTCATGTGATCCTTGCCAAATAAAAAAGAAACATTAATCTTCCTTTAAAGCAAATAACATTGTAAGTACAACTAAACATCTTCAATTAATTCATATGGACTTGATAGGACCTATTAGAAGTGCTAGTTTAGGTGCACAACAAAATGCACTAGTCCTAGTTGATGATTACTCTAGGTTCACTTGGGTATCCTTTCTAGCTCATAAGTATGATACCTTTGATGCTTTTAAAAGTTTTACAAAAATGATTCAAAACGAAAAAGGGTTAGTTCATTTCATCTATAAGAAGTGACCATGGAAAAGAATTTCAAAATGAATCTTTTGAATCTTATTGTTTAGAGAATGAGATATTTCATAACTTTTCAACTCCTAAAACACTACAACAAAATGGTGTTGTAGAGAGGAAAAACAGAACACTAGTAGAGATGGCTAGAACTTTGTTCAATGAGTATTCATTGTCAAATTACTTTTGGGCCAAAGCTATTAATATTTAATGTTCTATTACAAATCCAGTTTTTAAAACACCCATTCTTAATAAATTTCTTATGAGCTATGGAATGGTAGAAAACATAAGTTATCATACCTGAGAGTATTTGGATGTAAATGCTATATCTTGAATACAAAGGATAATCTTGGAAATTTTGATTCAAAAACTAATGATGGCATTTTCTTAGGTTACTCCACCACTAACAAAGCTTATAGGGTTTTTAATAAAAGATCAATAGTAGTTGAAGAGTCCATGAATATTGTATTTAATGAATTTAGTAAGCTTGATCTTAGGAAAGGTTCTTTTGTTGATAATCTTGTAGGTGATTTTGATAAATTGGATTTGGAGCATACTACAAGAGAAAAGAATGAGTATCATGATAAGAGCAAATCATAAAAAAAAAAAAAAGATAAAAAAAACCTTAACATCGACAAGTGGAATCACCAAACCAAGATTTTCCCAAGGATTGGAGATTTTACAAGCATCACGCTAAGGACTTAATCATTGGTGATACATCAAAAGGTGTAAGTACTATATCACAATTCAACACTTTAGATAATAATCTTGCTTTTATTTCTCAATTTAAGCCAAAGTCTCTAGATGAGGCTCTTAATGATGAGAGTTAGGTGATTGCTATGCAAGAGGAACTCAACCAATTTGAGAGAAACAATTTATGGGAACTTATTCCTAGGCCTAAGGAACACTTTATTATAGGTTGTAAATGGGTGTTTAGGAATAACTTAGATGAGCAAGGATTCATCACTATAAATAAGGCTAGATTGGTTACTAAGGGTTACAACTAAGAGGAAGGCATTGACTATGATGAAACCTATGCCCCTGTAGCAAGGTTGGAGGCCATTAGGATTCTTTTAGCATTTGTATATCGCTTGAATTTCAAACTATTTCAAATGGATGTCAAAAGTGCTTTTTTAAATGGTGTTATTAAGGAGGAAGTTTATGTTAAACAACCTCCTAGTCTTGAATCACATAGTTTTCTAAATTATGTTTTTAATTAAATATAGCCTTGTATGGTTTGAAACAAGCTCTAGAGCTTGGTATGAAAGGCTTAGTTCTTTTTTTTTACAAAATGATTCTGAAAAGGGAAAGGTTGACACAACTTTGTTTGTCAAAAGGCATAATGGTACATTAAAATTGCAAATTGATGTTGATGATATCATTTTTAGTGTTGCTAATAAATCTCTTTGTAAGAACTTTGCTAAATGTATGACTAGGGAATTTGTAATGAATATGATGGGTGAGCTCAAGTTTTTCCTTGGTCTACAAATCAAGCAAACCAAATAAGGGATCTTCATCAACCAAGCCAAATACACAAAGGCCATTCTCAAGAAATTTGGCATGGAAGGTTGTAAAGTAGCAAAAACACCAATGAGTGCTACCATCAAATTGGAGAAGGATGAATCAAGTAAGTTGGTTGATGAAAAGAGATATCAAGGTATGATTAGTTCTCTACTATATCTTACTGCTTTTAGACCTAATATAATGTTCAGTGTATGCATGTGTGTTAGGTTTCAATCTTATCCCAAAGAATCTCATTTAAATGTTGTTAAAAGGATTTTCAAATATTTACATGTGACATTGCATCAAGGTTTATGGTATCCTAAATATTCCTCATTTAGCCTCATAGGTTATTTAGATGCGGATTATGCTAGTAGTCTTTTAGATTGAAAGAGCACCTCTGGAACTTGCCAATTCATAGGAGAGTGTTTAGTGTCTTGGTTTAGTAAAAAGCAAGTGTTGATTGCCTTATCCAGAGTTGAAGCCGAATATGTAGTTGCAGGTTGTTGTTGCACCCAAGTCCTTTAGATGAAACAATAATTAAAGGACTATGGCAAAGTTTTTTTTATCACATTCCCATTAAATGTGACAATACTAGTGTAATAAATCTTTTCAAAAATCTCATCCAACACTCTAGGAGCAAACATATAAACATTAGACATCATTTTCTTAGAGATCATATGCAAAATGGTGATGTTATGTTAGAATTTATAGACATTAATCATCAATTTGCAGACATTTCACAAAACCTCATAATGAAAAAAGGATGAACTTCATTAAGAGAGAGTTGGGAATGCTTGATGGAAGCTTCCTAAAGTGACAAATTAAATCTTTTAGAATTCTCTTTATATGATGCATTATTCATACTTGATTGATTATTATAGTTATTGCATGTGATATTTATCTCTTTGGATGTCTCAATTTTATATGCAATTGTGCCTCTCTTTGCCAATTTGCATGAATTAGACATCAATATATTAAGTGGATCACAGCTTAGAAAGTCAAGTCTTATCCTTCCTTAGTTATCTTCTTGCCTTGTAATTCGCGATTGCTACCCCTTGATTCATGGTCATGAATTATAGGCACTCATCTTTTGGATGTCAACCACCAATTCACGGTTGCGATTTTCTTTCCCCATAGTGAATTTGTTCAAATTTTAAATGTTTTAACTGTTAAACATGCCATTTCTCGAGGATTTTTTATCTGTTAATCACATATTTCAGATATAAATCACGACTTGCAAGTAGTGATCATGAATTTAAGTAATTGTCATGCATTTAAGTGATTTGATTGCCAACCAATGCCACTCTTTCATTTAATGTATTTTGACCATTTATAGTTGTTTTCACCCCCTTTCTTGGCCTATATAAACCTCTGAAATAGTGTTTTTTTTAACTCTTACTAAAAATCTCAATCTCTCTTCTTCCTTACTCTTAAAAACCTTTAAATCTTTTTTCATTCTCAAATGGCCCCCAAGAAAGCCTCAAGAGCAAAGAAGGGAAAAACAGTAGCACAACCTTCTGGACCACCGGCTTTACACATGATGAAACGGATCACGAAAGAGGAGAAAGATTGGTACAAGGTAAACGCCTCAAGATTATCATACCAAACAAAATCCTTTCCACTTTCCTTCTTAAGACTCTATGCATCGAAGATGAGATCCACACATTTCTCTCAAACCTAGGATGGAACAAATTTATTTTCATTATGAGCCTGGCTATGATGAGATCATGCGAGAGTTGATGTGCACCATGACTCTAACTTGGAGAGCAGAATCTCATGCTAGCCAATATGGGTTAGTATTTTAAGCCGTTGGGGACCCTTTTTTCATTACCTTCGAACAACTTTCAAATCTTTTTAACCTTCAAGTCAGAAATGACATTTTGTTCATCATCTCCGCTCTTGATGTTATCTATTATGAGTTTTCGTCCAAAATTTATATCGAGACCAAATATGACCCCAAGACTTCACTGGCCAAATATATTTGTACACTACCCTTTTAGCTACTTCACAATATCATCCCCTTCTCTATTAATGCAAGAGGGGATGTAACAAAAAAGTATCCTAAAAGGATCTTGCTTTCCTTTTCTATCTTACCAAAAGCAAACCAATACAAACTAGTTGTTATCTTATGGATCAATTGATCCACATAAGCACAAAGCATATGAGTCAATTTCTTCTTCTTTTTGATGTCACTACCATCTACCTATATGTTAGTGCTCTTAATGAGAAAAATGAAAATGTCCTCATTAAGAAGCTTCTCCTTTTACAAAATTTTCTAAACCTACCTTACCTCATCAATGTAAAAGCCATTCACCTTGATTCTTATACCTATACTTTGGGTGCTTTTAGGGCTAAGAAACTAGAGACCTCTTAAGCCTCCAAAAGAAAAAGACTTATCAATGAAGAGGGAGCCCAACTGGTTCCACATTCGCAGCCCAAACCAAAAGCCAAAATCACTCTTGCCTCCATCAACAGGAAATTAGACAAGATGATGAGGATTCTTAAAAGATGATTTCTCCTCCTCTCCCGCCTACATAGTGACTTGGTGAGCCTATAGGAGAAAGTAGGTGCTCCTCTCTACCATCTTCTAGACTTTGAAGATTAGAAGGACACACCGAAAAACTAGGCCGACTAAGAGGTTGAGGAGGTGATGAAGCTGAAGGTGGAGGAGAAAATTAAGACATGGATGATTTTGGAGACTATAACAGTTCTCCCATCTTTTAGTTGTCTTTAGGTTTCTTTTTCTATTTTTCTTTGTAAATTCTTGATGTAAAACTATTGATCCTACATATTATTAAATAAATAAAAGTGTTTGTTTTGCAATTTGTTGTCTCAAATGTTATGTGATTGTAACTTATATGTTATCTTTATTGTTTTGCTCTTTATGATTACTCTATGTCGATTTATGCACCTCTTTTACTTTTTAATATTTCCCTCTTTTTTATCTTGCCAAAGGGAAAGAGACAACATTGAAAGAAAATAGGTAATGTGCATAAAAAAAGTATAAGTTGAGGGGAAACAAGTTCAAACTTAGAATTATTTGATCATTGACTAGAACCCTTTAATTATTCTTTGATTAATTGATTATTGACCAATCCCAACTTCATAACTCATACATTTAATTTTCTTTAAGATCAATCTAAGTTGTCAAAATCAAAAAAGGGGAGATTGTTGGACTAGGTTGGTCAAACCTAGTCATAAGCCTCTTTTGATCTTGACAATGAAGATTGATCAATACTAATACTATTGTTCTAGTCTTTTTTTACAATTTATAAGTTATTTTTTCGTTGGAAGTTGGATGGAAGTCAAAATCTCCATCTTTAAAAAGATGTCCAAATTCATGGTGAGTATTCCTTAAATAGCGATCACAACCTTGCTATAAGGATGGATGGAGCTAGCTAGAGGAATTTGCGAACGAATTCACAACCATGACTTAGCTAAATAGAGCTTGGTTGATTCCTAGAGGAATTCATGGTTGCATTTGCATCCTATGTTATGATCGTAAATTTCATAGTAACAAATGAAGGAACCAAAGCCAAAGCCACAACACGTCAAGTGTCCAAGGTAATCGTTGGAAATAAAAAATGGTGAGGGCAAAGTATTTGTTGCAATCGCAACTCAAGAAGATGTTGTCTCCTCACCAAACAGAAGAATTCGCAATCTCGGTCTCATCCAAGAGAAAGTTAACTCGCGATCGCGGCTTTTAAGAAGTTGGCTGAACATAATGATTATGTTTCTTGGATAGCCAATGGGTAAAAGACACGTGGACTAGCCGTTAGACATGGAACAAGGTTTTCTATCGCAATTTTTGGCTCCTCAATGCAAATTGGAAATTCGCTACCGTGACTTCCACCTGACAGCATTTAATGTCAAATCTGCTTAACACAACTTAGAGATTTTAGGATAGTTTTTGAGTAACATCTCTTCGGTGGATGTTGACTATAAATACTCCACCAAACTAATGTAAATAAAAGAGAATTTCAATTATTATAACCAAACTCTTAAAAATTTATTATTTATTCTTTTTACTCTTCTTTATTATTGTTGATTATTTGGTGTGAGCAATAAAGACCTTTGTAAGTGGATTGAGAGTTAGCCTAGCATCCAAAACTCTTAGAAGAGGTTGAAGTGTGAGCCTAATTAAAACACATTTGAGAGTTTTTTGTATGAGTCTAAAAATACAAGTTGTAAAGGTTTTGCATGACCTATAAAACACAAATTATATAAGTTAGGTGTGAGCTTGAAAATACTAGTTTAGTTGAGTCAAATACCCAATTGTAAAGAATTGGGGAGTGGATCTAGGGTTTGTTAATACCTGAACCACTATTATGTGTTGATTTTTCTTTTCTCCTTCTTAACTTCCTAAACACCTTAATCTTCTTTTTAATTTTTAATCTCCCACTAATTCAATCCCCCTTCTTGATGCACTAGGCTAACAATATCAAACTCCAAAACTAGTTGCTAAAATAGTTGATGTTCAGTCTAACAGTTTTTCTGCAAAACTAGCAATTAGAGGTGACAATGCCTGTTGATTTTCAACAATGCTTATTAAACTTGTAACAGATAGTTCTAACGCTCATTGTTCATTCTACCATGGTTGTTATGGTTGTTGCCTTTGACTTCAACGCTAGTTAAAGTAAAATCAATGCTCATTATTAATTTTCTAAAAAGCATAAACTTAATGCTCGATTTTTCAACTCCTGTAGAACTACTTCAATGCCTATTGGGGCATTTGCAACACTTATTGGCAACACCTTTAATGCTTGTTGAGATATGAAGTATGCCTTATTAGAGGATCCAAAAGCTTTAGCTCAATCTAGAATGTTTCTCCAATGCCTGTTGAGAAAAGGCAATGCTTGTTGGGAGTTCCAAGGAGTAGAGCTCAAGTTGATCACTTTTCAAACACTTATTGTGAATAAGTAATGTTTTTTGCTAGGGCAAGATAAATGCCCATTGCAAAACCACAATGCCTGTTACGAGTTTCAACACAGCTAAAACTGGATCACTTTTCTAATTCTCATGGTGAGTTTTGGATAGTCCAAAATGCTTTAGTCATCTGTAAGATTTGCTTAACACCTATTGTACTATTTGAAAGCCTATTATGCTATTTCAAAACCTGTTTTGCTATTTCAATGCCTATGGAAGTGTTCAACTCATGTTGGAAATTTCTCAGCATCTATTGAAAGTTGTTCAATGCCCATTACACTCATTCTTCCCCCTTAACCATTTGTCAAGTTTGTTTCTAGGATACATAAACACTAAAATACAAATATTAAAACTTTTCAAGGTTTTGTCATTATTTTGTTATCATTTAAAAATTCAAAGTAGAGGAGTGAGACCAATGCTTTGGTTTCACATATTCTCTAAACATTTTCCCTATAGGCATAACACATTTAAGTCTTGATTATCTTCCACCAGGTATTAGACATTTGTCTTTATTAAGATTGCTCATTCATCCTCTCACAATCTCTATACCTATTTATGGTGCGTTATTAACGTGTAACATTGTCTTATCATCAATATTACAAAAACCTAAGCATCTACATTTAGGTGACTCCATTGGGAAGGAGTAATAAGTAATGGTGTATTTTAGAAAAATCAAAAGACTTGTTTGAGTCTTCTCAAGTTCATTCTCATGCCTAAGACCTAAATGTTTATGAAAAACTAAGGGTAATTCTCATAAAGATTTTGCTCAACTTCAAGCCCAATCTTAATAGGGTGTAGCTTCAACCTTGTTACTACTCTTAAAAATGTCTAAAGCCTCCCAAGATAAGATGGTAGAGGCCCTACAAAAAAACACTAAAGTAATGAATGATACCTTTACTGCCATCCATAAACTTGCACTCAGAGTTATTAATACTTAACCCCAAAAACACCTTCCTAATGAAATCAATCAAGTTGGGAAACTTATCAATAATGAAGGTCATGTAAATAAATAGGATGATCTTAATGACTTCGACGAGGATGATAATCTTCAATTTTTCAGTGAAGTTCCACATAAAGGTTCTTATACTACAATTAAGACAAATTATACTCCACAAGTCATCCTGTCAACCCCTCAAACCTATACTCAAGTTTAGGTACAATAATAAGCCTAAACTTACCTTGAAATCTCACATATCTAACCAAAACAACCCTAGATCATACTTGATGATAGAGAATCTTAAAAAATTCTTTAACCAAAAGCAACAAACATCCTCTCATTCTTTATGAATATCCTTAAGCTCCCTTATCTAACCCATGTGGCAATAAAAAGCTACCCTAAGGACTATATTAGTATAAAACTTAAAGTCTTTAATAGCAAGCAAAGAGATGCCAACACTATTATGAAGTTTATTAAGACATTGAAAGTTTATGTTCTTGATGATAACTAAAAGCTAAATGAGTTTTATAAGTCCCTCATTGACAAGGCTTACGCTTAGTATGCCAATCTTACCTTGAGATCTATGACTTCTTAGGAATGATTTGTAATCTTTTTTTAAAATGTTCTTTTTAACTTAATAGAAGATAACTATATCTAATATGGAAAAAGAGTGGTAGAGGAGAAAGAAGGGTTAATGAATTATACTCAACACTTTAGGGAGCACACTCTAGACATCCAAGATTTATTTGATGAGAAGGAAGTGATGAAGGCGTGTATCTAAGGGATGCTTAAAGAATTGAAGAGAACTTAGAGAATTTGAAGGTTACCTCTTTTACTATTACCTCAATTTCATGGTTGTGCTCAAATAAGTGAAATCTTACTTGTGATTCCAAACTTTTTATCGACCATTAGGGGGTCGAAAAGATAAGGGTCATACATTGGTACAACTCCATTACGTGATTAGATCATTAGAAGACCTTCCTTTAGGCTTTATGATGTTTGAAACCCTTCTGGAGAATTAAATTATTAATAGGAGACCACAATAGGGTGATGCTTTAGTATCACCCCTAAATTTAGATAGAGTTGTTACTCGACTTTAGTGTTGGGACAAAATTTTAGGGGAGGATAGATTTTAAGTCAACTAAAAGGCCTAATCTACTTCACCCCATCAAAGATTGGGTTCAAGAATTAGGTATAACATGGAGAAGAGGTTAGACACCCACAAATTGCTTAGGTTTAGGGATTTAACCTTTGGGTATCTTTGATTCACAATTATAATTTTAGCCATATTATTAATTAGTCCATATTAGATGACCTTAATACATTCATCTAAAGCATTCCAAATCATTCATAATATATGCTTATTACAAACATTTACCATAGTGAGGGGGTCCATTCATGAGCATAATGAGGGGTTAACATGTAATGGCATAAATATATATGGAACATACATAGAATATGCATTTTAACCTGCAAAAAGAGGTATACATTAGTCTCTAAATCATAAATAAAAGGAAGCCAAAATAACCCCTTAAAAACCCTATGAAATAAGTAACTTGAACCAAGGGTTACTATCACGTATAAAGGGGCAAAAGATCTATCTTACAATGTTCATAAAGTCCCATGCATATTGCCATGTTTAAAAGTCAAATTAGGGAGCTAAGTTATTATCTATGTCTATCACTATTAAATATGGCAAAAATGCTAGATTAAACATAAAAAAAAAAATGAATATGAGAATGATATTAAGCAATATTAGCAAATAAGACATGAATCAAATGTATTGTGTGTGGAGGTCAACGATCTTAGATAAGAATTATAGGTGTGAACATAGGGATCATTAGACCTCAAATCCTCCCCTAAAAGTGCTCCAAAGGATCTTTTAATATTAGGGCATCATTCAATACCATAGAAAGATGAAAAGTCATGAAATGGCTAAAATGCCATAGAAAGATGAAAAGTCAAATGAAAGGCCTAAATGACCACTCCTTAGTTTATCACATAACACATAAGAAAGAGAATATAAAATGGAATCCTAGAGTAGCGAGCCTCCTTTAATTGAACATGTAACCAACAAAATGAAATGGGAAAGAAGATGAGCAAACTATATAGGTAGTCAACCTCTTTTTATGGTGGTGAAGATTAAAGAATACAAACATCTGTGCAACATAAATGGTCACCAAAATGATGAAAATCAAAGAATCATAAGGGTGATAACTTTTCCTCTTGTCATATTGTCATAAATGCAATAAAAAAATCAAAAGAAAAGAGGTAAACAAAACATAAAAAGAGAGAGATTTGACACATCTACACACATATTTTGGATTAATTATTACCTCTAAAATGAAGAACGAAGGTCATAGATATTACAATCTACCTCATTCTTACTATGTAAGCTCACAAGAATTCGAAAGGAACTCATAAGGAAAACATAAACCAAAGATGGAGGAAGACTACTGTATGAAAGAGGGCTATACAAACCAATTGGTGGTCTGTATAATCCTTTCAAAGGTTTATACAAACATAAAGTAAGTTTGTATAAACCACTGAGATTATAACTTTTAGGAAAAAAACAAGAAATAAAAGAATAAGATAAGACAATTAGGCCTTGGATACTAGAGTTCTATACAAATAATTTATTATTTAAACAGACTGTTTGTTAGTTTGTATAGCCATTCATCATTACTTATAACACTATTTTTGTCAACTTTGCCTTATATTGGTATTGTGTTTTTCTTGTTCTTTTAGGGTTTTATGAGCCTCTTATAGTAAAAATGGGGTAGATTACAAGACCTGTGACCCTTATTCTTCATCTTTAAGGCAATGATCCTTAAAAATATATGTTTAGGCTTGCATAATTTTCTTCTTTTATGCCTTGTTCACCTCATTCCTATTACCTTGAAAAGCCTATCTATAGAAGAATACGAATGGAGAAGGGTTTACTACCCCATAATCCCTTAATTCCCATTTATTTTGAGTAGTTATTTAGGGTATATGCTAGCATTTTGTCATTTAATCTTCTACCATGAGAGGATAGGCTAGCCTATTTTATGGTTAGTTTGCCTCTCTTCCTTTCTTTATTAACTTTTATGGTGATATACATCAATGGCGAAGGGCTTGCTGCCTAAAGATCCCATTCTTTTCCTTTTTTTCATATGTTGGCTAATGATTTAACGTATAGGCTTTTTAGACATTTGGATTAACTTTCCACTTTCCTTAACATCTTAGCCTTTACTCACGGCTAGAAGTATTGTAACTAATGCTCTACATAATATACATTTTTAGAGCTCTTTAAGAAAGTATTTGAGGTCCTAGCACCCTTCATTTGTATCCTTAATTCTTGCCTAAAGCTTTTAGACCTCCATTTACAACTTTATTGTTCATTGCTTCATGTGTTGATGCTAACTTTTACTTTTATTATTGTATGCACTTTATATTATCCTTAACATGCTTAAGAATGAACATGGACAGTAGTTTAGGTTCCTTAATTTGACCTTTAACATTATAATTCACATTAGACTTTATAGACTAATTAGGCTAAAATTTCAAATTTCAAAGGTGAGGTAGTATGCATCATCTTTAATTATTTACTTTTAGCAGTTTTAAAGGCTATCTTAGTCCTTTTCGCCTATGATTTAGGGACTAATATATGCTTTCTTCTACAAGTTAGAGAGTCCATTTGATGCATACTTTGTGTTACTTCAGTTATATGCATGTTGACCATCATTTATGCTCGTACATGTACCTCTCTCCCTATGATGAATGCTTGCAATGTTTGAATGATGTGCATGACTTAAAATACATTAGATGAATTTTTTAGGGCCGTTTAATATGGACTAAATAAATGACAAAGATAAAATTATAATTATAAACCAAAGATATCCAAAGGCCAAATCCTAAAATCCAAGCAGTATGGAGGTGCATGACCTCTTTTCCTTCTTGTACCCAATTCCCAAACCCTATCTTTAATGGGGTAAGCATAGATTGGACCATTTAGATTGACCAATAAGGTTTGAAATCCCTCTCACCCATAATTTTTTCTCGACTAAAGTCAGATGGAGACTTTAGTTAAGCTTAAGAGTGGTACTAAAGTATTACCCCATATTGGCCCCCTATTGACCATTTGATTTTATTTAAGGCTTCCATCTATCATGAATCCTTTCAAAGGTCTCCTGATGACCCAAAACACATGCCATAAAATAAGGTTATACTAATGTATGAACCTAGTCCTCTTGATCTCCTAATTATCAATAAAAACGTTATGAGTTGTAAGCAAAATTTCACTCATTTGAGTACAATCATGAAATGATGGCACTCATAGCACCACATTTCAAACTAGAAGAATTCATGTGAGATCCATGCTTAAGAGTCTAGACAAATTTGTTGACTTTTTACTTTGTTTACTTTATGATTTTTTTTTTTAGAACTATGAATGAATCCTTATATTGACTATTATTATGAATATTTAATAGTTTAGTGGAGTAAATAATCAACATGTAGAAATTTAAGTATTTTAGATTATTCGATCTAGTCCATAATCAACATACTAATGGTGGGACAAAAATGGCTAGAAATGAATTGAATTAGATAACTATCATGTATATATATTAGGTATTTAACATGCTTAGAGTAGTAATTTGTGATATCTATTTGTGATATTTATTTGTAAAATATAGATATTGTTAATTGTATGCCCTAGACCAATTCTTGTAATGGATATTTTCTTAATAATGTCATAGTTGCAATTTTATTAAATATCTCTTTTATATTTTGTTTATAGCTAGATTATAAATTCCTTGAATAGTTAATTCTACCTAATGTCATCAAGTATGTAACTTGTTAGTAAAACTTTGGGTGTAAAGAATTTTATTCGAAATTATCCCTAGTCAGTATTATTATTGAGATAATAATGAATGAAGACTAATATGTGTTTGATTGATGACTATATTTTACTAGACATGGATATGTGATATTAAATCAAACATATAAATACATATTTAAGAAATATTATATTGGATTAACTCGCTATAAGAACACTACATAGATTAATAGTCATAATATTCTCATATAATAGTATTAACTTAATCCTCTAACTTGAAAATTACTATAGATTCTAATATGATAAACTTGATGTTTTGATACAATCAAACATTATCTTTAATCGGATGATTATACAACTGATATTGGACATGAAACAAATCATATAGAGAAATATGAGTGACTGAGAAGGAATTTGTCCCTTATATATTTATGAGAATATATCTTTGGACCCTTCGATAAGTTAGACTATAGAAATTGCTTGGCCATGCAAAAACAAGTTGATAAAGGTTATCAATGTCATTTTACATCAATCTATTTAGAGATCGAGAAATAATTGAACTATATAAGGATGACATGATCCATGCCTTATGCTTAATTGAGATATAATGTGATAAAAGGATTATAATACTATTTGTAAAATAGGTTAGATCATTAGGTTGGATCATTGACCTTCATATAATTACATTAGTCATAATGTCTTACTATATGCTATTTATGACTTGTGAGCCAAAATAGGCTTTAGGCCACTGCCAAAACCTATAGGGTCACACACACAGAATAAGTCCAAAGTGAAAATTAGGTTTTACTACTCTTTCCATTTGTAATTTAGATAACTAGAGATACTATCGTAATTATTTTAGATATCTATTTTGTTTTAAAGGTTAAAGGATATTATCTTATTTGTATCTTTTAATATATAGAGTTGACATAAAATATCTTAATGGTTAAAATATGTATACACATTTTAGGGTTTTTTAAAACACATAGAACATTTACATTTTTTAGCAAATATTTTAGAGATAGAAAAAAAAAAAACCTAGTGCTATCACACTTCCAATTTGGAGAGAACCTATTTATGTGGATACTTGTAGAGAACGTTCATCAATTTGGTAGCGTTTGAATCCGACGACCAACACTCTAAGCTTGAGGTTGGATGTTACCAGTGTAAATTCCTTCTCAACCTTCCATTAATCTCATATCTCTTATTTGAATTGGTAGGGTCATTGCATCCCTCTTTTCAATTTAATTGAATTGCTTGGATCCTTGGTGGGATTCTATGTAGAAAAATTTTTATTTTTCCACTACACTTGTTCTACAAATCCCAACATATATAACTATAAAATCAATGGTTCTAGAATAGTTTGGCATGTAGAATAGTACCATGACCCTTTATGTGATAATTTTGCATGTATATTTATATAATGTGCTATTTAAATAGTTTTTATCTATTTTGATATATGTTATTATTAGTTATGAATGTTTACGATTTGCAAATAAATTTTTATTTGCATTTTTGGCATTAGTTAGGATACTCTTCCTTTTCATTTTTTCTATATCTTGTAATCCCAACTTTTCTCGAGAATATAATATCAAGTATTTATACTTTATATGTTATCTTCATTTTGTCAATGTTATTTGTTATGTGTTATTATTTCTTGGTGAATGCTAACAGACTAAAATTGGATGACAATCAATAATCGATTAATGAAATAAAAGATGATGGCATAGAGGTTGCACCAATGTCTTTGCATCCTAGGATGCGTAATAACTTCCTCAAGACATACCTAAAGTCTAGCTTTAAAGGAACAATGTGAATGTTGAAGGTTTCTTGTAATAACCATATCTAACCTATTGTTCATTTTTGAAATGATAAAATTATTTTTCTTATCTTTTTTATAACAAGTGGGTGGCAACTCCTTCTAGACTTCTTCAAAGTTGATTCTCCTATGTTTTAGTCTTATTCTTCCTTCAAGGCCCTAATGCTAGAGAAATCAGTAGAATTTGATGTAATAAGAGTTATCTCATTGAATTAGGCATGATGATAATCATAGAATTTGTTTTCATTCTAAGTCATTCTATAACTCAAATCTGTTCTAGTTTTCTATGCAAAACTTTTAATTTTTATGCATAGTTAATGAGTATATGCATTTGGATCATTTTAAAGTTCCCTAGGCCATTCCATGCTTTTATGTGGAATTCCTTTAATTTCTTCTTGATGATGGGCTTGTTCATTTAACTCATTCTATGCAGTCTAGGCCTTTTCAACATTTTATCTAAAATTTCTTCAATTTGCTTATAATAAACTAATTAGTTCAAATTATGCATAAGGTCATTTTATTTAGAGTACTAGCCTATTTAATCATCTTCATTCATCATACCTTAAGCATTCTAACTTGCTTCAAAATGCATAGTTTGTTCTATTAGATCATTCATCATGTCTTTAGGCCATTTAAACATTCTATCTAATTTTTGGAACTCTCAATCATGGTGAATAAGTTCATTCAAAATATGCATTGGGTCATTCATAAGATTACTTAGCTTGTTCATATTAGCTAGCTATACTGTGAGCTTGGCCATTCTTCCATGCTTTTAGATTTTTCCAATCTTGATTCATGAACATTTAGATTTGGAGAATCATCAATTTGATATTTTGAGTCTTTAAATTGATTAACTTTTATAGCAAAGCTCCTCCTACTTAACTTATTTTGAAATTCTTGGAATTAAATTTTTGAAGGACCTAAAACCTATCACACAAACATTTATAATTAGTATAAACTTATATTTGTTATTATCAAAACTATAATTGGAACCATAACAATCATCATAATATATAAAAATTAATAGTATAAAAGTTCACTAGCATAATCACATAAAGTTCAAAGGTCTTAAAATGAGTTTTACTTTTTTCACACTTTTTTCATAGCTCTTAATAGTTGTTAAAAAAAGATTTAATTAAAGAAAAAATAATAGTGAAAAAGCTCAATATATACACATTAAAATAATATAAAGGAATAATTACAGTAAACCTCCTGACGTTTGACATATTTAACTAAGTTATCCCTTACATTTCAAAATTATACTATAAAACCTCTCACAATTGTCTCGTTATACTAAATAGTCATTCCACCATTAAATATGAGCAATACCATTAGTCAAAGGGAATATGATTGCAATGAGTTTCGTATTTTATTTTAATGATAAATATTCCTTATGAGATATTAGAGCAATTAATCCTCTTTATCCCAACACCCTCCATTTATCTTTCATTGTCTTTATATGATACACTATTTTCTCTTGAAACTATGAAAATCCAAACCACAACAATAAGAGCAAAATTTTAAAAGCTACAAATTTACAAGTAAACACTAGCAAAAGCATGAAAATCAAGAAGAATTTAATTCAAAACAAAGCAAGGCTTGGCAAAATCCAAACAAAAAAGGACTTTTCAAAAAATCTAGCATAATCATATACTAGAACTGAGCAAAAAGGAATCACATGCTTCTATGATGAATGGATAATACTTAATTGTAGATCAAATTTCTTTTTTTTTTTCTTGAATGAAGAAAAAGAAAAGAGGAAATTATTTTTTAGAAGAAAGGGAGAGTAAAGAGAGAAGAACAATGATAAGTACTTCACTTGCCTTATTATTTTATTAGGCTTTAGTGGATACTCGAGTTGCTCTTTTTTTCTGTAATATTTTCCTACTTTCTATAGCCTTAACAAGAAAAGCCTATGTTCTTTCTCAATAGACGACACCCCTAATAACCCATGAACCACACTGGCAACATTTACAACGCTCCTTGCATGCATTTATCAATTCACTTCTTCCCATAATAAGAAATGGAATTATATTGTCTGGCTGTATAATACCAATATATGATTTTTCAGAGGAATCAATGACATTTGCTAATGTACTTCTCGGTGATAAATCACCTATGTAGGAATCCTTGCAAGCATTGATCTATGGTAATGGTGTATACTTACCATCGATGAATGCTTCAAAAGAAGAGCAATCATAGTTCAAAAAAACCTATAGTTCCAAACCCATAACAAACTCAACTTCCTTCCTGAACAAAACTCACCCTCCAAACCCTCTACCATGCATTCTTGGAAGAAATTAGAAATAATCTAGTCGAGTTTTGTTGTTGTTCCTCCCCTCCTCCTTCACTCGTTTATGTTAGCTCCCCTATTAGACCACCACAACAACAACAAATCTCATTTTCAATAATAGTACATACGATGAATGATTAGAAAAATAAAGGATGGATATGGTGACATTATCAAATTCATGATGGCAACGTTAGCATTGGATTCCTGATGAGGCTAGTCATATTGGGAAATATTATTCATGCTAACACTTTTTCAAAAAGAATTATCTTTAGTGATGACTGGTACACTAAACAAGCATGATTCCAACAAGATGCTCCACACATGCACCAAAAAAAAAATCTAAAATAAAAAATCATTGATTTAATGAAAGATACAAAATTCTGGGTTGGAAGTTTAAATTATTTTTGGTTAAGAAAAAAAATATTTATGGTTTAGGGATTTATTAGAAAATTTTGAAATATTGAAGAAGAGACAAGGGAGAGATTTGAAAAATAAAGGGCTTGAGCAATGTTTTTGTATTTTATATAAAGGACAAAATTATTATTTCATATGAATTTAATGGGATAAAAAAAGATTTTTAATGATAGAAGAGTTATTCAATGTAACAGAGCAATTGTGAGGGGGTTTATAGTATAATTTTGAAATGCGAGAGACGACTTAATTAAATATGTTAAATGTAGGGGTTAGTAGTAATTATCCCTAATATAAATGTGAAAAAAGTTTGCATTTAGCCTTCAAACAAATATGTACATAAATAAAATGAGTTCAAGTACCCATTATAATGCAAAAAAGTTGATTGGCTTCAAAACCAAGTTGTTTAGCAACTTGGAAGTCTAATATGCATGTTGTTATGTATACTGCTGGGTAGTAAAAAATAGTACTAATAATAGAGATATTTATTATTTATAAATAGTCATATAATACATATAAAAAGAAAATATTATTATAATCCAAAATACTAATATGAAATTGATCCTTAGTGCTTCTAATAAAGATATATTGGATCAACTTTAAAATCATGATTCTATTTCTACCTTTTTATCCTTCAATGATTTTGGGTTTTTATCAATTATAGATATCTCTACTAAATACAATGCTTGCTATAGTATGATATATTGTGAAATCTATATAATATATCAAAATAATTTTAAGAGATGATCTTCAATAATATATCATATTACATTATAAAAACTCTCATGAAAAAAAAAACAAAATAACAAATCTAAATAAAAACTCTTAGAAGAGAGACAAATAAATTAAAACTAATAAAAAGAGGTAAAATAATCCATTTTATTAGAAAAAATAAAAAAGAATAGAAAATAGATTTATCACTGGTGCTAATATCAAAACATCAAAATAAAAAATTATTATTATTGTTGTTGTTGTTACTATTATTTTGCAAAATACCTATATAATATTATATTATATTTTATGTATTTTCTATATTTATTTGAATCAATTTATTTATTTATTTTATTTATGTTTTTATTATTATATTATTTAATTTGAATATCCAAGAAAATAAAATAAAAACATGGGATCTAATATGAACACTAAAGGGGGATTGTTCATTGCCTTAGCCATAAATTGGGGACTTCAAAGAGATAATGTGGGAGGCTGAAAAGAATGGTGGCATTCTTAGAACAACAAGAAGCTACAAGTAATTTTTGATAAGTTACTGATGAGTGTAGTTTGAGAGACTTAGGCTATCCCAATTATCCGTACACATGGACGAATGAGCAACAAGGTGATAATAATATGCAAGAAAGAATTGACAGAGCCTTGGCAAATGATAAATGGTGTAGCTTGTTCCAGCATTTCTTGGTATCCCATTTAATCTAGCATAGATCAGATCACTACCCAATAACTATTTCTTTTGGTTTTGGTAGCTGTATTTTAGATTCACAAAAAGACAAAGAAAGAAAAATTATGTCATTTTAAAAGGATGTGGCTAGAACATGAGGAGTGTGAGGAGGTGATTCATAATGGGTAGGGGTCAAATTATAATGGTCATATGATTGAAGATAGGATTCGAAATTATAGGGAATTGTTGAAGGAGTGGGAGTGAAAGATATTTAGACGTGTGACGTAAAATCTTCAAGCCTCGTGCCATAAATTAGAAGCCTTAAGAAGGATGCCCACCATGGGATTCATAGGGAGGATTATAAGAGGGTAGAATTAGAAATTGACCAGATGATGTGGACTCAACAATTTAGGGTGCAATGGCTAAAAGATAGGGAACATAATACCAAATTTTTCCATTCAAAGGCTTTACTTCATCAAAAAAACAATGGGATTCGTAGAATTCAGGATGACGACGAGTAGTGGCATTAGTCGGAGAAGGGAGTAAGGCAGGTGATGACAAACTACTTTAGACAGATCTTTGCATCAGTACCACCAATAAATGTGAATAAGGAGCTAAAGACTATTCCTTTAAGGATGACGGTAAAGATTAACGATTTTCTGAATAAAGCCATACACTACTGAGGAGGTTCGCCGAGCTTCAAAGGAAATGCATCCCTCAAAATCACCTGGACTTGATGGTATGTCCCTTTTATTCTACCAAAAATTTTGGCATATTATTCATCACTATGTTGTTGATGTTGTGTTAAATATTCTGAATCATGGGCATGACCCATCCCACTTGAACCATACTTTTCATTGTGCTTATCCCCAAAATCAGTACACCTGAACACACCACGGATTACCAACCCATTAGCTTGTTGTAATGTTTTATTTCACGTCATAACAAAAATCATAGCAAATAGGCTAAAATCCATCCTCCCTATTATCACGTCATGTTTCCAAAGTGCATTTTATTAGGTCATTTAATTACTGATAATGCTTTTATTAGCTTTTGAACTCCTTAATCATATGTATACTCAATGCACTAATGAAAATGGCACTATGGCCTTGAAACTTGACATGAGCAAAGCATATGATAGAATTGAGTGGCACTTTTTGAAATTAAAATTGATAAAATTAGGATTTGAATTCGATTGGGTTGAGTTGATGATGAGATGTGTAAGTTCAGTCTCTCATTTCTTGCTTATTAATGGTTCACCCATGAGGTTTTCTACTTTGAGAGGGGTCCCTGTCAGGGAGATTTTCTCTCACCATATTTATTCCTTTCATTTGCTAACGGTCTATCATCGATTATTATGAATGCAGAGTCAAACATGGAGCTTTATGGGATTAAGGTTGCCAGGAGGGCCCCACCTATCTCACATTTATTTTTTACAGACAATAGTATTTTGTATGCCCAGGCAACAATCATAGAAGGGGACAAAATAATGCATATCTTAAAACTGTATGGGGAAGCTTCATGGCAAAAAATAGATCTGGAGAAGTCGGAGCTCTCTACAAGCTGCAATATACCACAAGGAATTTTTAATAAGATTCATAGCCGATTAGGAGTTAAGGTAGTAGAGAAACATGCAAAATATCTAGGCCTTCCCACACTCATTAGGAAATCTAGAATTGAAGTCTTCTAGATAATTAATAATAGGGTGGTTCGTAAAATGAAAGGGTGGAAGGAGAGAATGCTATCACAGGCTGAGAAGGAGGCATTGCTGAAAATAGTTATTTAGCCCATCCTGACATACACTGAGTTGCTTCCTATTACTCATTTCAATTTGCAAGGAGATTGAAAAGGCGATTGCATGGTTTTGGTGGGGTATGAAAATGGAGAGAGAAAACCATATTGGGTTAGTTGGTCTCGCATGACAGCAAGAAAAAGAATGGGGGGTCTTCGATTCTGACATCTACAATGTTTCAATTTAGCAATGCTTGCCAAACAATGTTGGAGACTTACTAACAATACTACCTCCCTAGCCCAATTTTTTAAAGCAAAATATTACCCAAGGGAGGACTTTCTTATGGCAAGGTTAGATGCTCAATTGAGTTTTGTGTGGCAAAGTATTTTGGGGCACGTTTTCTAGTAGAGGAGGGTGTTGGGTGTCGAGTTGTGGATGGTAAATCCATTAAGGTTTGGCATGATCGATGGGTGAACGTCTAAAGGGTAGGGATTTTTAAGTGGAGACAAGCCCAGTACGAGATGAGATAACCTTGGTAAGTGATCTGATTAATGCTAATGAGAGGACTTGGAATGTGGAAGTTTACCTCTTAATATTGCTAAGAAGATCACTAGCGTCCTTATAAGCCGTAGGTTGCCAGCTGATACACGAATATGGCGTCACTGCAATACTAGGAGATTTAGCATGAAATCAGCCTACCATATTGTGCATCGAATCCTTAAGAGGGACTCTTGATAGAACTCAGGCAACATGTAGTAAGATGGATCCAATGTGGCGTAAGATTTGGAACCTATCAAGCATTTTGTTTGGAGGCTTGTACGGATTCGTTACCCACAAAAGTGAACCTATTGCATCCGGGTAGTGATATTGATCCGGTTTGTCATTTTTGTGATTAAGAGTAAATTCTATGCATGATTGCTTGGGCATGTTGGAACGCTAGAAATCGATATTAGGTGGAGAGAAATGGGATGAACTGCAGGTGGTGGGGCAAGCAACAAAATTATAAGGAGAGTGTCGGGTTCTCATCAAAAGTTGGAAGGTCCAGCTAAAGTTATGGGTGTTGTTAATGGATGAATGAGACCACCGCCAAATAGAATAAAACTTAACTTTGATGCAACTTTATCGAAGGATGGGATAATGGGACGATTTTATGGTTCGAAACAATGGAGGTGTTTTGGTGTCGGGCTCAAGGAAGTTGGATGGTGGTGAGGATGCTACTATAGTCGAGGGATTGGCGCTTAGGTGGGCACTAGAGCAGTTAACTGATACCAACTACCATTGTTGTCTGGTAGAAGGAGACTGAAAATTGCTTATAAATAGTCTTATCTCTGGTTCCCAAAGTAATGTATTCATGGAATTGATTGGTGCAGATATCCAGACTTCGGCACAACAATTAGAAATTAGTGACTTTAAGTTTGTTAGGAGAAGTGTGAATGGTGTAGCACACTCCCTCGCACACTTTTTTGAGGAAGTAGGGCAAAAACATGTTTGTCTCAATGGAGTTCTTGATTTAGTTCAAGGCTTGGTTGTTAAAGATGCTTCTGTTGCACTTTTTAGTGCTTGAATAAAATGATTCCTTTCTTTAAAAAAAAAAAAAAACAATAGCTAACTATTATCAATGATTTAAATTATTAAAAATTTGATCTCTCGTATGCTTTAATTAGCTACAAGATAATCAATATCATTTATAGTTACAAGAGTTATGTTATAGCAAATATTAAAATTTAGACCAGATAGCTAATTAGAGCTTAAAAATAAATGTTTTCTGCACATTCAACATTTATAGCTAATTAGTTTAATTTGCTACAATGTCATGATGTGATAATTTTGCAGCTAAACTGTTGATTAATGCCATAAAGTAGAGATATTAACACAAAAATAATATAATTGCTATAAAAGATTAATCTTTATAATTGCGAGATTTAAACAAATTAATATGAATTGCAAATGAATAAATTCCATAGTTGTTGATATAGCAATTATATTTGTCTCGTACTATAGATTATTATTTTTATAGTGATATACAATTATTATTATTATTATTATTGAACTCTCGTTTAGTTATTTTAATTAAAATTATATAATTATAAAAAAAGTAAATAAAACAAATATACAAATACTGATAAAACTAAATATAGAAAACAAAAGACAAATGTAAAAATTATATATTTATATTAAAAAATTCAAACATGCTCATAAGCATGACAACACTATATATATATATATATATATTTGTGAAACCACCAATTTAAACACATAATTGGTAATTTATTATTCCATGAAAAAGCAAAAGATCGAATTAAACTTGAACACCCACCGTCACATTCTAAATTGTGTACATAGCATAAAAACTATTGTTAACCTCCTGACGAACTTAAAAGCTTTAAAAGCAAACGTATCCGGAACTTAACAATATACGAAATTCTACTACCCGTAGAAAAAACCATCCTTCCAAACTCCAAGGTCATGCTAAGCAATAATTCCTAACAAACAGAGGTCATGCTTCCTTGATGCAGAATTAACATTAAAACTTACATAAAATTATAAAAGAGAAAACCTATCGCAGTTAAAAAAGATTATACTTGCACACAAGGAAGACTTTGATCATAATTATGAGGCACCATTTTTTTTTTTTTCCTATCGAACTCCTCCAACCTTATTAGCTTCTTGATTCACTATCTCAGTTTCTTGGAGGTTGATAGGCTTATACCACTTCGCACAGAACAAGTATATAACAAAATCAAAAGCTGTGAGTACCGCAATTAGGAAATAGAATCTGTCCATATGGCCTGTGTTCAAGTCATCTGGGATCCATCCAGGCTTCGTTCCACTAGCTGTTATTCCCATCACCATATTAACAAGTAAGCTCTGTTAAGCCTTTAGGATTACCGCTTACCTTTCCTGCTAAGGGGACGAGGATTTGGCGATAAATTCCAGTGCAAATAAGAACACTGCAGATATCAAATGCAGACATGCTAGCGGCTGGGAGGTGAACCTTTCCGATATTAGAGTTCATGACATCTCCTTGCTCAACAAAGAGGGAAGCCATTTGTGTGAAGACAACCGAGTAAATTATAGTGCATAGCCAAATAGGTAACATTTTTAAAATACATTTTGCTTCCTCAACTTGAGTTACGGTACAGATCCTC
>CATIWR010289040.1:0-10834 GCA_949677035.1 Omphalea diandra
AAAGTCTGATATTTTTGGGTTCATGTCTTTGTCTAATAAAATGTTGCTAGCTTTTAGGTCTCTGTGAATGATTCTCAGTCTAGAGTCCTGATGAAGATACAGAAGTCCTCGTGCAATTCCATTAATAATCTGCATCCTTCTGTGCCAGTCCAATATTTTGCTTCTTGTTTCATCTGGTCAATATTGTTACAAATGTGACAGTTACTAATAAGAGAAATAACATGAACTAAAGTGTTGTTGATCAAAAGTGGTTCGAACCAAAAATTAAGGAGTTCAGGCTTTTGTTGGGCATGCATTCATAGATTAGCATCTTTTCAGCTTCTTGAATGCAACAGCCAAGAAGCTTTACAAGATTCCGGTGCTGAAGTTTAGCTATTAGTATCACTTCATTTTTGAACTCGCTCAATCCTTGGCTAGAACCTTGTGAAAGCCTCTTCACTGCTATTTCTTGGCCCTCTCTCAATGTACCCTAAATCATCACTCATAAAGCATAAGTAATTTTATTTAGAAGATAGAATGCATATGGGGATACTGAGAATGTTACCTTGTATACAGATCCAAAACCACCTTCCCCCAACTTGTTGCTACTTGTAAAGTTATTAGTGGCATCTGCTATCGTGGTCAAAGAGAACAATCGTAATTCCATTTCTTCCCCCTTCCCTTCTGTCTGATTATCTTTTTCCCTAAATTTATTGGTTATTCCTACAATTATCAAGTATTAATCAATTGCACTTGAATTTAGTCTCCTATGAAATTGAATTAGCCTACTGATAATATAATCGGCTACATCCTATATAATTTTGGACATTACTTTAATATCAACATGTTGCTGACATATCTAGGATGAAAAAGAAAAAATCTAAATAGCTGCATCGACTCTATTAATATGAGTTTGTTTACCTTGCTTTCTGAGATTTCTCTTCCATAAGCAGAAGATCATTAGCATGCTCATGACTGCTAGGATAGCACCAACAATAATTCCCACTTTCTTCTTACTGGACAACCTTTCATTCCCAAGTTTAGCTGAAAGCAGAAAAAAAAAATATATCTTAGATGAAATATCTGGAAGTTTGACACAGATTCCTATGGTTATCTATTGGTATAAAGCCGAGGGGTCCATTGTTGCCAACTTGTCCATAAACTGGAGCAGCAATACAGAACCCAGAATTTCTAATACGTAGCATACCTATTTCTGAAGCAGCCATCCTTACATAGAGGTCTTGTCCACCACCGAGTAAGGCTCTCATATCAATCAGATTATTGAACCAAAGTAGGCAGCCACTTCCATCTTCCCTCATATCTAAATTTGCATATGCAGTACAAGAGCAATTTGTCCTACACCATCTATCACATTCCTTCAGATCAATACTACTATTATACCAAGAGGAAGATGTATCCGGGAGTTTAATCCCCTTGAGCTTTTGAAACTGATCGTTATTATTGCAATCCAGTGAAGTCCTTCGAACACATCCATCTGACCAAATTTGCTCATTCCAATTTTTTGGAGACTTGGGAATGAATCCATCCAAGCAAGCACATGCCTGCGGCTTACTTGTGTCGCAAATAGAATTTGCATCACACCAAGCATAATTTTCACACTCATCTTGCCGGCCTGAATTAGAAACTATCCAATCATGTCTTCCATCATCCCACGTGAATCGCTGCGCTTGGCCTGATGGATTTAATGAAAACCTGGCAACTATTGAGTTGTTTTGGAGTTCATGATACAGGAAATACACCTCATTCCCATTGAACTGGTATGTGAATATTGGATTATACTCTAGCGTTGGAGCCCCCGTGAAGCTTAGGCCATTCCATGACCCTGCTCTGTACTGTATGTTAGTTCCCTTCCTAAGAAACATCTGTGGATACCCTTTAAGACTTATATATAACGAAAAATGGCCTTCAGCAGGATCGTCTGTGCTCTTCCAAGATGACAGAAACCGGTTAACACCAGTTACTAAGTTGCCTCCTAATTTCATTCTCGGTATTAGGGTGTCGACAGGGTGATCAAAGCTCTGCCATAGAAAGTTCTCTGTGTAATTGCCCCCATTTGCATCTCGTACAACGAAATTTCCCGAGTCCAAGAGCTGAGCAACTGGATCCTTTGCTGTTCTTGATGCATTTTGTGACCAAAAAATATGGCCAGTACTATTAACAAGGACAAGATTACCTTGGTTAGTGATATTTAGCGCACCAAAATTATTGAAAAGCGGAGCTTCTCTGTTGGCCACCCAAACATAAGTTTGGTTAGATATTTTCTTGTACCATAATCCCAAGTACCGGAATTTTGAATCAGCAGTAAGGCTGAAAAAACCAAGTTCAAAAGTTTGGTCTGGAGAAACAAGAGTGTCTCCATCTCGTAAGGGGTGGCTTGGGTTAATAGTGTCTAGTGTAGTGGAGGTCGTTAACAAGATGAGGAACAAAAAGGACTGCGGTAACAAAAGCTTGCCAAAGCTAAACTGTGCTATCGGCATTCAATTTCTGTCCTTCTAAAACCCAGAATATGGTGTTTTTTTTACAGATTGGGAAGCTAACAATTAATGTTTCAGTTATGACATCATTCATGATAACATATGTGTGGTATGGAGATACACATATAAACTATCGCTCATGATTATTTTGCTTTGCTCCAATGGGAATATGTTACTGATAGATGAAGGCGTTCATAGACTTTCATATTACGTTTAAGAGTGTGTTTGATTGTGTTTTCAATTACATAATTAATTTAGATATTAATTTTATGTTTTATTCATTATTTTTTATAATTATAACAAAATTTAATATATCATGTGGTGATATTACTATTCAAATCGCATGGCAAACACCTATAGGTTTCAAGCTGACACTCAGTAGGGGATGTTATAATCTTAAATTAACATCTCTAGGCGTAGGTTGTAAACACATCAAGGTGACTCCTCAGAAGCACCTCTAGGTTCTAAGTGTAAAACACCTTAAACTGACACCTTGGAAGCTGATATTTTGATTAGGGATGTTACACTGTATGTTACATTTTATAATCTCCCCACCTCAAGCATCTCAAGCTAACGTATCTGACACCTCGATTGGAGATGTTACAAAGTTACAATGTTAGGGATGTTATAAAGTTACAATATCCCCTCTTCGTTTGCTAACTACCTTGGTTGGGGATGTTACAATATCCTCTCCTAGGTTGCTCCTAGGATGTAAAATCCCTTGTGCTTAACTAGGATGCATTCCCTATGTTTAACTAAAATGTATCCCTTACATCCATTGTACTTAACTAGGATGTATCCCTTAGGTATTCGACACGATTTGGCTTATAATTATGCTCATGCTACTGGACTACTAGGTTGACACCTCGGTTAGAAATGTTACAATTTCCCCTCCTTACAGTCGTGACGTCTTTACCTTGACTTCACCTACGATTTTGCTTACAAATGAGCTCATGTTACTAGGCTGACATCTTGGTTGGAGATGTTACAATCTTCCCTCCTTATAATCATGATGTCCTTGTCATTACTTCACTTACAGTTGGGCTCATGCTCATGCTACTAAACTACTAACTGTATTGTGGTTTGCCAATGTCTCAATAGCTCCACCTCGTGTCAGTTCACTAGTGTCTTGACAGCTCCCTTTGTCTTTAATCATGAGCAACCCTTTTAAATTATGCTTAGTTAGGATGTAGTCCTTATGTATTGCAGTTCAGTAGTGTCACATACGACTTTACCTCGTCTCTAATCATGAGCAACCCTTTTCCTCGCAAACCCACTAGCTCTGCACAAATTTCTGATCTAGTTCTTTCCACATAGCCTACTAGCTCCATGCAAATTTCTAACCTATGATAGGTCTAATATTAATTGAAATGGTTTGAGCTCAATTCTCATAAGCAATACTACAAGAATATTAAGCCATAACAACCATCTATTAGTGACAAGCCCCTGAAATGGTCACTAAAATAGTACTTTAAAAATGGGATTTTTATATGGTCCTTAGAAGAACCATTTTTAGAGAGTATTATTGCAAAATTGATCGTTATCTTGTCAATAATTATGTGATCCTTTTCCCTTTTCTTCCATGTCTTATTTCGCCCTTGTTCTCATTGTTCTCATCTTACAACCATGAGCCACCATCTTGATGATGGATCCCTCAGGTTTCAACTTTATTTTAAAAAATTTCATACTATCCTTCAAAACTCTGATAGAACTCTTAATCTTAAGTTTTGATTTTCTAAACACAGTAGCAGCAAAGATCGAAACAGGAGGCATAGGTTTATGTAAATGAGATGGAAGAGGTACCCCAATTTACTAAGGCATTGTGTCCAGCCACTCCTTCATAGAATGCATTCGAGCATCAATAGACTGGACATACAGGTGATATGTCGTAATCCTTTTATCTACTCGTTTGTCCATCTCTCGTTGCAAATCTTTGGCTGAAGGTAGTGAGGTAAAAGAAGAATTGGCACTAAAATCACCATATAAGTGCTCGGCCTGGGAACCCATGCCATAAATCCACCCCTTGAGCCCCTTCTCCATCGCTAGCAGAAAACCTCGCGCTTGTCCAATTGATAAGGCTCAATGGATCCAAAATAATCTGAAAATGTTTAGATGAAATTTGATCCATGGATTGCTCCAAGTAATCCAATTTAAATTATTAAAATATTTAAAATTTAAAAATATATTTTCTTTATTTTCAATTCTATATAATTCAGTTGGTATCTTCATTTTCTACATCTTTGAGATGACGTCTAGCTAATAGTTCTTATGATTCCCATTTAAATCAAGGTTTGGTCATTTAATAAAAAAATAAAACACACTTACTAAAAAATGTAACTAATGTAATATGTTCTTTGGTACTAAAAAAATGTAAACTAGGTTTTAATAGTTTGTTCTTATGGTTTTCTAATATCAGTAAGAGTAAAAGGGCAGCGGTCATCTTGACGTTTCTCAAAAGTTTTTAGCACTATTTTCATCAATTTAATTGTTTAAAATTTACTATTTTATCTTTCATTTTGTATAAAAAGTTTCTAAACATAATGCATACCTTTTATTGATGTTGACTCTTGTGCACCAAGAAAGGGGATTGAATTGGTGAGAAATTTAAATTTTAGAGGGAATGTTAGTTATGCAAGTATTAGAAGCAATAAAAGAAGAATATAACACACAACAATTTATAGTGGGTCGAGTATTAACAAATTCTACATCTACTCTCTGATTTTTTCAATTGGGTGTTCCACTAATATCAAATGGTATTTTGAAAGCTCACACCTAACTTTACAACTTGTGTTTTGCAAAGACTCACACACAACCTTACAAGTATTTTCCAAGGCTAACACTTGAACATGTACAAGAGTGTTATGTTGGCTCACTCTCAGACCCAATCCTAAAAGGTATTTAAAACTCACATCAAACTTCTTACAGCTCAATAACAAAAATTAATTAAGAGAGAGAAAGTTGAGAAATAAATTTGCAAGAGTTTGGCCTTAGTAAATATTATTTTCTTGCATTTATGTCCATTTGGTGGAGTATTTATAGGTTACTACTATCAAAGAGACGTTAGAGACAATACTAGCTCCATATCTTAAAAGTTGGAACCAAAATCCTGCATTTAATGCTTGTTAGACAAATGTTGCAGTCAAGACATGTATATTGCAATCGTGACTCAAGTTTCGCTTTGGATTTTACTTGGTCATGGTCGAGATCATCAATTTGTGTCTAACGGCTAATACACGTGGCAACATGGCATTGGTTCTTCATAAAATTATCTGTTAACATTCTCTGTTATGGCTGAACCATCACGTTCACAAATTAGTAATGGCAGTCGTGACTCAAGTCGAGCTGGAGAAATGGTAGTGACTTTGGACAGCGAATTAGCTTACGTAATCTTTGGTTTGAATTGAAGGTGTGTCTTGGCCTCGACATATTTGTAGCGGTCGTGACACTTGAACTTCCAAATGACTCCTTAACATATGGCATTCTTTGACTGGTGCTCATAAGTTTATCTAAGAAAATTTGAGTGTCGCAGTCGAAACTGACACCGCGAAGCTGACCATAAATCAAACTATCCAAAATTGTTCCAAGTTTTGTCAAGTTAGCGGTGGTGATATAAGGTCCAACTTTAATTTTCATCTCCTTTCAACTTCCAATGAGATATTAACTTTATTTTTGCAACACTTAGAGAAGATGATTAGAGTATTTCAATCTATTTTGTCAAGATCAAAAGAGATGTTTGATTTAGGTTTGACCAACCAAGTCCAACAACTGGCTTGTAAAAAAAAAAACTAATTCATATTTAACTTTCACAAAGAATAATTTCACATTTCCAATAAAAAGGATAGTAATAACACATGAGAAAAAACATAAGAAAAAGAATAAGTTGAAAGTTAAATAAAAAAAAAACTTATATAAACAACTGCATGGTTATAATGTGTGTTAACAAAAGCTTTTAGGAAACTGATAAGAAATGGACAATTGAAAGTATTATCTAATTGCTTTAGTTTTTTAAGTTTGGTTTTTGAGTTAGTATTTAGAAAGAATATAAATATTTAAGATTGCTCAAAAAATTTTAATTTTATTAGTAGGTGAATTAATCTGAAAAACACCTTTAATCAGGAAGGGGGAAAAAAGAGAGTGAACTCTCACAATGAATGAGAACTCATGCACCCAATCAACATAAACATTAGATTCTCCAAAGTCAATACTATATTAAAACTAAGCACTCTAATAGCATGCTAAATCCTCCTTAAATATTATAATGAGAATGGTAAGGATTATTGTCTATTTAAGGATTGATAAGCCGATTCATCCTGCAACTTTGTATATTTTTTAATAATGAAAACTAAATTGTGTTTTTCACCAAAAGGTTAATGTCCTTTTCCACCTAAAATCTTATTACATATGAAATACTTCATATTCATTATCATAAAAAGCTCTATTGAAAAATTGTATAAAGTGTATATTAATGTTTGTCAATTATGCAAATGACTTTTTACTTTAATGGCAAGGGTGATGCATAGGGATTTTAGTATTCTCGATTCAATTTCACCAAATTATAAATTGTGGCTTTAATGAATTATATCATAATTGTACCCAATATGGGTTGTAGTTACTAACTTACTAATAGCTAATAGTAGTGACTCTTCTTATAAGAGCAATTTAACCACACGTCATAATAATAAAAAAAAAAGTTTGCTAGTTATGAAAAAAAATATTGAAAAATATTACAAAATAAATTCATTAAAACTAATACTAAAGTTAAAGCAAAGTACTTTAAGGTAAACAACTATAATGTGAATTGCTTAATTGTCAAATGGCACAGTCGTCAGCCTTACTATGATATGACCTCTTAACTTTGTCTCAAAATTTTGCACTTGACTTCGATTTCTTTTCTTTCATGGAAATTTTTGGATGGTGTGCACAGGTATGAAGACCACCTCTAGAATGAATTTATAAACAATTTTAAATTTTAATTTTAATTAAAGCTTGAGTATCCCTTCTATTTGTTGAATAAATTTGTTACCTACACTTCTGTTTGTCTTAGTCTTTAGGTTTGTTAAGATTTATTCCTAATTTTTAGCAGATTATTATCTTAGGAGTTTGTTAATTTTGTTCCTAATTTATTGTAGTTATCCATTGAGGTTAAGCCTATTTAAAGGCAAACTGGTTCATTGAATAATATCATCAGCTCACTACCACTTTCTCTCTAGTATTTTACTTTATTACAAATTCCACTCTTTTATGAAACAATAGTATCCGAGCTTGTTTAAAAAAAGTCAAACATCAGTAAAAGAAAATGTCCCTTGAAAACTTTGTCCAACTATCTATTCCCCGCTTTGATGGTCATTATAACCATTAGAGCATGTTAATGGAAAATTTTCTAAGATCAAAAGAGTATTGGCAAGTTGTTGAGTCTGGTGTAGCAGAACCTACAGTTGGTGTGATACTAACGAATGGGCAAAAGACAGAGCTAGAGGCGTTAAAGCTGAAGGATTTGAAGGTAAATAACTACTTGTTCCAAGCAATTGATCGGTCCATCCTTGAAACAATTCTCAACAAAGAGACTTCTAAGCAAATTTGGGAAGTTTCAGTCAAGGATCAACCAGAGCAAAGAGGCAGCAGCTTCAGGCACTTCGTTCGGAGTTTGAAATGCTTCGAATGAAATCAGGAGAGTCAGTTTCAGAATTCTTCTCCAGGACAATGCCAATTGTCAATAAAATGCGTGTGCATGGCGAAAAGATGGATGATGTGATGATAGTTGAGAAAATTCTTCATTCAATGACGCTGAAGTTCAATTATGTGGTTTGTTCCATTGAAGAATCAAAGGATATTGATGAGCTTACATTAGATGAACTGCAAGGTTCATTGCTGGTGCATGAGCAGAAGCTGATCCAACAAGATAAATGAGAACAAGCCTTGAAAGCCTCCATCAATAATACTTCTTCAATAATAAGGAAAGGAGATTGTGGAAGAGGCAAAGGTCGTGACAATAAGAATCACAAAAATTTAGAGGATGAAAAGTCTCGTAATTGTCAAAGGAGAGGTAGAGGCCAAGGTGGTGCTAATTCATCCTATCACAAGGCAAAATCACTAGATAAATCACAAGTCGAATGCTTCAGATGTCATAGGTATGGACATTATCAATCTGAGTGTTGTACTAATTTATCTAAAATACATGGTGCACAATTTAACTTTGTAGAAAAGGATGAAGAAATATCTTTGCTAATGTCTTGGGATGCTAAAGAACTAGCAAATCCAGAATTATGGTACTTAAACACAGGGTGCAGCAATCACATGTGTGGAGACAAGTTTGTATTCTCTGAATTAGATGAATTTTTTCGTGATACTATGAAATTTGGTGATGATTCCAAAGTCTCTGTTAAGGGAAAAGGAAAGATATTAATTCAGACCATGAACAATTCATTTCATACTATGTCTAATGTGTTATTTGTTCCAGATTTAAAAACAAAGTTGCTTAGTGTTGGTTAGTTGCAGGAGAAAGGATATGAAATTACTATCAAGAAAGGAGTCTGCAAAATATTTGATGAAAAATTAGGCTTGATTGCCCAAGCCAACATGACAAAAAATCGAATGTTCCCATTACATCTCAACACTGCTAGCAGTTAGTTTTGCTTCTCTGTGAAACTAAAGGAAGAAGGATGGTTATGGCATTTCCGCTATGGTCATCTAAATTTTGGTGGATTAAAGACATTGCAATAGAAAAATATGGTCACTGGTCTTCCTTCATTTGTAATTCCCTCTCAACTCTACGAAGAATGTATTACTAGCAAGCAGCACTGAGATCAATTTCCAAAAGGAAAATCATGGAGAGCAAAAAAAGTTTTAGAGCTGGTTCATTTTGATCTTTGCAATCCGATAAATCCCAATTCAAATGGAGGTAAAAGATATGTAATTACCTTCATTGACGATTATAGCCGGAAAACTTAGGTCTATTTTTTGCAGGAAAAATCTGAAGCTCTTGATGCCTTTAAAAGCTATAAAGTATTTGCTGAAAGGGAGACTGGTAGTTCAATAAGGATTCTTCGCACTGATCGTGGAGGAGAATACAACTCACAAGAATTTCAAAATTTTTGTGAGACTTATGGAATCAAGAAGCAACTCACAGCTGCATATACCCCTCAACAGAATGGAGTTTGCGAAAGGAAAAATCGTACTATTTTTCATATGGTACAAAGTCTTTTGATGAGAAGCGGTGTTCTGAAGAATTTCTGGCCTGAAGTAGTCAACTGGAGCATCCATATCTTAAACAGATGTCCTACTTTGGCAATCAAAAAATATGACACTAGAGGAAGCTTAGAGTGGACTAAAGCCAACTGTAGATCATTTTAGAATTTTTGGATGCATTGCATACGCCTATGTCCCAGATGAAAAAAGAAGAAAATTAGATGCAAAAGTAGAAAAATGCATTTTTTTTAGTGTTAGTGATCAATCCAAAGCTTATAAATTGTACAATCCTAACACCAAGAAAATTGTCATTAGTCGTGATGTTGTATTTGATGAAGAGCAAATCTAGCCATGGTTCCAAACTGTAATTAGACAACAAATTCCAGCAAATATAGATGGAGAAAATGACAGAGTAGCAGACCAGGCCCAACAGCAAAATATTTCAGTAACTAAAGTGCTCAAAAATCCTGGAAATGAAGCTTCCTCAACCTCTGAAATTGTACCAGCAACAGTTAAAGGTGGTGAACAAATTGAAGTAACATTGGATGTTAAACGCATCCGAAAAAGACCAGCATGGATGTCAGATTTTGAGGTAACTGGAATTGGTCAATCTTAACCTTCTCTCACTTATTTTGCTTTGTTTTCAGATTGTGACCCTAAAACTTTTGAAAGTGTTGTCAAAGAACCAAAATGGTGCAAGGCTATGGACGCTGAAATTGCAGCAATAGAAAGAAATAATACATGGGAGTTTACTGAGCTTCCCAGCGGCCACAAGTCAATTGGAGTAAAGTGGGTGTACAAGACAAAACTAAAGCAGAATGGAGAAGTTGACAAATACAAGGCACGATTGGTAGGAAAAGGCTATACGCAAGAGTTTGGTGTGGATTACAGTGAAGTCTTTGCTCTAGTCGCTCGACATGACACAATAAAACTGATAATTGCATTGGCAATTTAAAACTCATGGCATATCTTTCAGTTGGATGTAAAATCAGCCTTTTTATATGGAGACTTGCAAGAACAGGTATTTATTGATCAACCACCTGGTTATGTTAAAAAAGGAGATGAGCATAAGGTGTACAAATTAAAGAAAGCCCTTTGTGGACTAAAACAAGCACCACGTGCTTGGTATAGCCGCATTGAGGCATATTTTTTGAAGAATGGTTTTCACAAGTGTC
>CATIWR010289051.1:0-17487 GCA_949677035.1 Omphalea diandra
ACTCACATATATATATATATATATATATATATATATATATATATATATATATATATATATATATATATATATCCCTTAACGATGACTGGGAAGAAATTGAAACAGAGAGAAGTTCTTCGCATTGAAGATGTTTTGTGTAAATGAAAATGATAAATTTTCGATTAAAAGTGGCATTGTGTCCCCTGTAGATTTTTCATCCAAGAGATGAATTATCAATTGGTAATTCTAATCCATAAGAAGACCCAACTTATAATAACATCTATATTCTGGTGGAAATTCGATATACTTACACTGAGCAGGATGGCAGTTCCAAGAGCGTAGGCACTTTTAAATGTCACATATACAGTGGAAGCACACTCGCTAGATCTGTTTTCAATCCAGAAGCACTCATTAATTAAAATGACATGCCTAAAAGAATCAGCAGAGAGAATTCAACACATGCTTGTCAGTAGTCTTATACCCTACGTCTAATTAGTATGAATGATATCTACAAGTTCCTTATTAAATAAGTGAAAAGTAAAAGTAAAGTGAATAATAGTAATGTAGACTTCATGGTGATAAGGAAAATTTGAGAAGAAGGTCATGGGTAGATATTTTCCTACATAAGTAAGAAGGGAATGCACAATCTTGGAATGTGAGACATATAACACCAACAAGAGAAAACAGTGAGGAATTCAAAACTTTTATTTCTATTTTTACTTTATAAGAACTTCAATTCAAAAGCTATAAGACGCAGAGATCAAGTATACCACTTTTTAGGAGAGAGAAAGAGATAACTATTAGAAGCTTCTAATAACAGAACCCTTCGATTACTAGCAATAGCCATTGGCTCCAAACAAACCCAAAATAAAATTTAAATTCCACTAAGTGAAAAAGCATAAAGATAAAAACACAAAGTCTTGTATAGACATCCTTGTTTTTGACCATTTATAAAAGAAAAATTACGAATCAGTTCATTGATTATATAGTGAATGGTCTGTTTTGTTACTCTGCATATCATATAATCACAACCCAGTTAGGGACACTGCTCTGAGAAGTAAATTCATATTCACCCACGCAAGGTAGACAAACATTACCTGATTATTTCAACATGCTCAATCGCACCACAGTGACCAAAAAAAATCATACACATTCTTCACTGTTGCTTTAGGTGATAAGCATGTAACTTCGGCTGTATAACCTCCAGGATATATCACGTTGAATTTTTCCAATAGGAAAGAGGAATGGAAGAAAAACAGGTTGGGGACCTATGGATAAAATTTCAGCAGCATGAAAGGGCAGCTTTGTTTCTAGAAGTCACCATTGCTCATTTCAATGCTTAAAAAGATAATGCCATTGCAATCTATTTTGTTGTGCAGAAAATGCCACATTTATGAAAATAGTTGAGATAAGGGAAATGCCAGAATGTGACAACATACTATCATCTTGTGCATTTTTGCTCTAGTTAATGGTCCTCAGGTCCATAATCCCCAGTGGTCCGTCCCTTGCATATACACATGATTATTAGAGCAGATATACTTCTAACCAAGCTCAGCCTCATTCATTAATAGTCTGATCTAATTCACTTTGAATCTGCAGATAAGATTCTAAGCAATTCTCACACTATTCAAGGCATTAATTAACCCTTATAGTGGCATAACATGAATGGGCATAAAATCAAGATCCATCCAAATATATGATGACAAATTCCTTTTCTCGATGAATGTCCTCCCCCCTCCCCCAAATTATTTTATTGCCCCAAAAAGTTCATGCATCTGAGTGTATTTCACATGAATCATGTAAACTTTAGATTGTATTTTAAGGCTTCTTATTGCAAGTCAAACAATGCATGCGACAAAACAGATTGAAGTTTTGAGTAAAATGCAGGACTGTATAACTTAAAGCATTCAACGTTAACTAAGAAAATGAAAAAGAGGAAGCTTACCTCAAATCAAGCTCTGTAATAGGCCAAATAGAAGGTAATTCTCAATATAATACATAAAATTTTTACAAAAAGGCAGACAAAAATGAAATAGCAGGAACAGAAATCCCATATAGGAAATTAAACAATCCCCACTCCCCTCCTCCAAACACACACACGCAAAATCAAATACCCACTATCAGAAATTGCAAAAACCAATCAGAATTTCCAAGTTTAGATTACAAATATGAAATATATCAAGCTCACGTTATAAATACTCACAATAGCAAGGACTGATTAAACTCGAAATGTAGAATTTTTGAACCGGAAGAAGCAAACAGAACAGAGATGAGATTAGACCGTGTAGTTGTAGCTGATTAATGATGACAGTTTAAGCAAAAAGAGAGTAAAAGACACAGTTGCATGCTGGAAAGATTGAGAAACATGTAAGCAACACTAAATTCTAAATTGATTCATGATGGCCACTGCTAATCTCACCCGCTGCCCGCACGAGCGCAAAATACTGTTAGATTTCTTGTGTTAATGAGGACGTCAACGCTATCTAATCTAACGTATTTATAACAAAGCATTGGAAAAGTTGATTCGTTTTAATTGAGATAAAATTTATTCACATTCATCATTATTATATTTTTTAAAATTCAAAATTTAAATTTTTTTATTATATATTAATGATAACTAAGATTAAATATTTATTAACTAAGATTAAATATATATCATATTTATTATTCAATCAATTATAATAATTTAATTAATCTTTAACATTAAATACATCATATATTAGAAATTGAATAACTAACTTCAATCTATATATAATAAATAATATAAAAAATATTTAAGTAAAAATTTTGAAATTACTCATCTAATAAAAACTTTATAAATATTATTTTAATTTTCAAAATAATTTTCTTTTTCATAAAATTGATATTTACAATTTTAAAAAAATAAAAGAATATGATAAATTTATAGAAAATAATAATTTTATTTTAATTTTATAAATTTTAAAACAATTCTACAAATTTTTTTTCATATATATATATATATATATATATATATATATAAGGCGTAAAAATACGATCAATTGAATCAAAATTCCTAAACTCATACCAAACATGCGAATCAGAAGGAAAGACTTCAACGGATGAAACATCAATGAAAATTAATCTCAATTTAGTTTACAGAAAATAACGAATTAGTATAAATTGAAAAATATTTTTGAAAATATATTTTTTTAAAAAATATTTTATAAGAATATGATTTTATTTTTTAAATATATTAAAAAAATATTAATTTAGATTATAAGAACCTTAAGTTTACCCTATTTATTATTTAGTATGAGAAAAAATATAAAAACATAAAAAAGTTATATGAGTTTGACTAATCGTGGATAGCTACTACCTAGCTAGCAGCTAATAATGATAGTATTGATGGTTAAGGATGTCTAATAATAATAAGTTTTCTAATAAATATGTATTTATATTATTATTTTTTGTTTGAATAAATTTATAAAATTTACAAAATATTCTTTTTTTTAAAAGTTATTTTTCTTAAAAATAATTTAATACTTATTTAGGTATAGAAAATATTTTATTTTTTATTTTTAAACTCAAATTCTCAATTTTTCATTTTTCAAATAGAAAATTAAAAATTAAAAATTATGTTCATTTTTACGATTTCCTAGTTCCTATTTTTTATTTTTGAAAAAAATTTTATATTTTTTTTATTATATTTACATTGTTTAAGCACAAAAATCAGAACCAAAATTTTTTTAAAAAAATACGACTAAAAAAAGATTGGAACATGAGAAAAAAAAATCATGAGCTACTCATCATAATAAATTAAGATAAACTCAGATTTTATGATTTTAGATTAATTTTTGTAATACACATGTTTTAAAAAAATAGTTTTATAATTAAAAAACACTAAATAATACTCCATTTTCACTCCTTATTATGAGATTATTTTATTAAACCATTTCATGAAATAAATAGTACTCCATCAGACCTATAAATTATGCAAATAGGGATATTTAGATAATTTTACAATTCAAATATGAAAACAAAAAATTATTATAAAAAATTATACATATTCAATATGGAATATAGTGTTGAACATATATAATACATACAAAATATGAAAAATAATTGCGAGATTTCACCGTTTGACATTTTAGATCTTGTGAATTTTTGTTTATTATTTATTTATTTTTATTTTGACAATTGAAGGTCTTAACTTCACCTCCATTAGCAACAATAATCCCTGTCTTCAAGTTGCCAGAATTTTTGTTTATTATTTATTTATTTTTATTTTTTACAATTGATGGTCTTAACTTCACGTCCATTAGCAACAATGATCCCTGTCTTCAAGTTTTTATTTTTTACAATTGAAGATGATTCATTGATTAAGGGGGATCAAAGTACATCTGCAGGGATGACATACTACCAACTTGGGTTGTACAAAAAGATAATCATTTTTGGACACCCAATTGGCAACTCTGTTACAATCTCTAGGAATTCTAGTAAATGTACACAACTCAAATGAAGTAGCTACTCCTTTGATGTCTTCGATCGCAGGCCTAAACTCCCATAGGACATCTTTAGTGTGGTCATTAACACAATCTGTCACCATGGAGGAGTCAGATTCGTAAGCTATCTTTGGAATATAGAGATTGCTTGCCAAATTGACCGTGTCTCGAACAGCCAAAGCCTCGGCTAAAAGAGGGGAGGAGCACACAATTCTTCTAACGGCCCCACAATGAAGGGAGCCTCTGCTGTCCCTATAAACAAATGCTACTGGAGCTCTACCTGAGGAATGACTGTATGAGGCGTCAACATTGAACTTTAGCACATCTGCAGGTGGCCTCTGCCTGTGAGCAGGAGTGGGTTGATGAACCACCTGACTTCCTCTAGGAAGCTAGCTAGCTTGACTGAAAACCATCCCAGTTCCCCAGTGCTTTCTGCTAAGTCTGAGCAAGATCAATGGGATGATTGGAGAAGATGCATTTTTTTTTTGCTAGCCATATTGGCCAGGCTATGTGAGCCACCAGGTATGCACTATCTGGGACTTGTAATATTACATGCCACCAATCACTGAAAGATGTAAAGGAGGAGAGATTAAAATGAAAACTAAAAGAAGAAATGAACTAGGTAGCCCTAGCATGTCCATAATTAATCAACATCTGCATAATAGTCTCAGATTCAATTACATAAGGGACATAAATTCGAATAGCTCCATTTACTTGTAAAGAGGTTGTCCAACACAGCAATGAAACCTCTAGAGAATTGCCCAAGAAAGAATTATAGCTTTGGGGGAATATGTAGATGCCAATTTGAGTCCCAATGACCACCATTTGTATTGGAGGATGAGGCAGACTCATTATTTTGCTGGTACTGGGATCATTTGGCATATATTTTATACCCTTTTTTCATCGTAAACTCCCCATGGACACTGGGATGCGAAATGGGCTCATCTTGAATATTCAAACTTCCACTGCAATCTTTGAAATACGACTCCTATCTGTAGGATTAAATAAAAGAGCAAGTCCTACTTCCAAGATTTATTATTATGGTTAATAAGGTTTGAGACCAGAAACAAGTCAGTATTATGGGGCCTTCTCGAAGAAATTTGAAAGTTTGGGGCTTCAGGAATCCACCTGTCATCCCAGATGCGAATGTTGGTTACATTGCCTACATTCCAACGATAGTCAGCTGCTAATGCAACTCTTCCCATAATAATACTGTTCCACCCCGAAGATGGCGATCCTCCATTTTTTGCTTGCAAGAAGTTTGTGCTTGGAAAATAAATAGCTTTTAAGATCCGGGCCATGAGGCAATCAGGATTAGACAGAATGCACCAATTGACTTTAGCAAGCAGAGCCATATTTAAAGTATTCAAATCTTTGAACCCCAAGCCTCCCATGCTCTTAGGAAAACACAATTCTTTCCTCTTGCACCAATGGAGTGCTTTTTCCTTACCAGATTGAGACCAACAGAATCTGGCCATTATTTGTTCCATTTTATGAATAATCCCAGCTGGTAATTTGAATATCGACATGAAATAGATGGGAATGGCTTGCGCTAATGCTTTGAGAAGAACTTCCCTACAGACTTTATACAAATTGAAATTAAAATTATTTGTCTCTAAATCAAAAGCTAATCCTTCCTAATGATAACAAAAGTTAGTTCATTTAATCTAAATCAGTGAAACAAAAAAAAAGAAAAAAGAAAAAAGAAAAATTGAGTGGAATGGGTATTAGGCCAAAACACGGTTCAAATTACAAAAATGATTAAAGAATTGAATTGATATTGATATTGAACAAAAAAATAACTAAAATTTTTTTGAAGAACGGAATGAAACCAAAATCAAAAAATTTTATAAGTATAAAATTAGTCCTTTATCAATAACTAGAAAAAGAATTATATATGTATATAATATTTTACATCAATTTGATTTTTTTGTAATCAAATAATAATTTAAAATTTTATAAGAGAGATTTGAATTTATTTGAGTATGATTTTTTAAACTTATAATTAAGAATTAGATTGAAGTAAATTAAATCGAACTCAAATAATTAAAATTAAATAATTGAACTAAATAAAAATTGATTTTTTCGGTCCAATTCAATCTAGTCCTTCATTATTCAATCTCAATCTCGGTCCATCAATTTTTAATGAAGAGCAGGATAGTGTTTGTGTTCAAGCTCAAGTCAATGAAGTTGCTTATGAGCAAGAAAGTGTTTGTCTTAAGACTTAGGGTAATGCAGAAGTTAATGAGTAGGGAAGTGCTTGTTTTCAAGATGAGGGAAATAAAAAAACTAATAATAAGGAAAGTGCTTATATTTAGGTTCAAGGTAATGAATGTGATCATATACAACATATTGTTCAAGCTTTTAAATGAAGGTGATCATACATATTTATAATCAGGATCAAGGAGATGGTAATACTAATGTTAATGTTAATGTTGAAGTGGGAAGATGATGCAGGTGTTGAAAGGGATGGTAACAGGATGGGTCAAGGGTATGGAGAATACATTGGAAAAGCTAAAATGAATCCAAATGTTAATCTAATTATATGGATAAGTGATGAAGATTGAAGTGACTACGAGGACCCTAAAGAATTTAGTAAAGATAGTAGTGAGTTAGATAGTGATTATAGTGATGCTAGTTAGTTATATGATGACTTCGAAAGAAGTGAAGCTGATATTTTTTCCTAATAATAATGCTAGTAGAGGTGGCATATATGAGGGTAATTCAATTAGACATGAGAATGATGTACTAGGTGTACATGAAGAAACTAATGCTACTACATATGCTACAAATGATCTAGTTAGAGAGGATTTGATGAGTTTAATGAGAATGTTATGGAAAATGATGATTAACATAGTCTTTAAGGCTTAGATAAAAAGAAACAATCATATCTTGAATTCAATAAAGAACAAGATATGGTTGATCCCCAATGTTCTGAATCTTGAGAGAAGAATGTTTAGAGAACATGTTACGCCAAGGCTTTGGACTCACTTATATACTTTGAATGATGCGTTTTGAATGATAACAAAACTATAACAAAACTAAGAAAAGTTATTATGTTTCTACTTTAGTGTTTGTTTGATGTTTTGAACATATTTGATGAATGTTAAAAGCAGAGATTATTCTAAATGCTAGTGGGAGAATATTTGGAGAACATGTAAACCCAAGACTCGATTAATGTTAAAAGGGCCAAAATAAGTTCAATAGGTGTTGTGCAAGTTCAACGAGCATTGCACATCTCCCAATGAGTGTCAGACCATTCAACGAACATTGAAGGATGAACAATGGATATTGATTAGATGTTCTTTTGGTAAAGTTTTCTAGACCTTGCAATGGGCATTGTCCCTTTACAACGAGCATTGGAGAAGTGCTCCAGGTTGAGTTGTGCTGGACTTTGCCACGGGCATTAAAGTTTCATAACGAGTGTTGATTTGAGCTTGCAACAGGCAAGGGAAAAGTGTCTAAGCCTTAGCTAAAGCTTCTAGAACCCAAAATGGGCATTAACCCTTTTTAATAGGCATTGAAGGAGTTTCCAACATGCATTGAAGGAGTTTCCAACGCATATTTCAAATTGCTTAATTGGTGTGAAAAGCAATTATGCAAAGTTTAAAAAATAGAGCACGAAGTTCAAGCTTTCTGGAAATGAACAATGAGTAGTGTTCTTTCTCCAACATACATTGTAGTCAAAACCAACGGGCATTGAAAGACATTCAACAAGTGTTAGAAGTTATTATTATAATTATCATTATAAGTTCAATAGGTGTTGATGAAGAACAACGAATGTTGTTATCTCTAATAACTAGTTTTGCAAAAAAATTGTCAAACACAACATTAACTATTCCAATAGGTAGTTTGGAACTTAGCTATAAAAGGAGCATTTTTGGAGTTTAGAAAGGTTAGAGAAGAGGGTAGAAATCATTGTGAACAAGTGTAAACATCTTTGTAACTCTTTGTGCAAACCTTATTAGGTGTTGCTTGTATTTTGGGTAGAGTAAGTTTTGTTTTTGTTATTATTTTTTAGAGTAGGTTTTCTTAAGTACTAATTATGTATTTGTTGCCTATTTGAAAGGCAAAAATACTATCTGGATCTTTTCTTACTAGTGGTTGTAAAGGTTGCATTGTGCCTAGAAAAATACCAAGGGGTAGGTAATTCTTGAGCCTATAAAAGGAAAGGTTATTCTTGAACCTGATCAAGGGAAGGTTCTTCCTTAACCTAGAAAAGGGAAGGCTTTGTTCTTGAGCCAAAAAAAAAAAAAAAAGATAGGCCTAAGTGAAAGCTTAGGGCATGAAGTAGACAAGTTGTTGAACCACTATAAATCCTTTGTTGATTTATGTGTTTATAATTTCCATTTTAGTTGTCTGTGGTTGTGCTTTTTTGTTTTTGATTACAACCTAATTCACCCGTCCTCTTGGGTTGCCTCATCGCCACACAATCCAACATTTGGTATCAGAGCCTAATTTGAAGCTTAAATACAAGAGCTATATGATCATGGCAACCATTAAGTCCTCTTACTATGGAAGCTTTCTAAAAAATGGACCAATTCAAACTGGAGGAAGCAATATGTCCATAGAGCTAGAAGACCACCATCAAGAGGGAGGAAGGAGAAGGAGCTTAATGAATTTCACATCCACAAATGATGATGAATTCTCCTTCAACCGAGGGATAAAAAGGAGGAAGGCAAAAAAGAAAGCGAAAGCTGTATGTCTAATAGCCACGAAGGATGAATCAAATAAGAGTTCTTCAAATGAAGTATGTGAATCTAACAATGATATCAAAAAGATGTTCATAGAAGAAAATTTTATTAAGGCCCTAAAATCAATAACTAATGACTTGGATAAATCTTTCTCTAGAAATATGATTTTGATAAATGAAAATGAATTATTGAAAAATGAAATTTCCTCTATTTCTAGAATTAAAGATGAGCTTCTAAATGAAGTTCATTGTTTGAGAAAAAAAAAAAAAGGAACTTCTTTCAAAAGCACTTTTCCTATATTCAAATGAAAGAGAATTATTGAACATGAAAATTAATGCTTTGAAAAGGAAAAATGAAGAGTTAAACTCTAAAAAGAAATTTTATGAAATTTTTTCTAAACAAAATGATTGTTTAAAAAAGAACTTTTAGATTTGAAAACTCTCTTTCAAATTTTACAAAAGGAAAAGAGAAATTGTATTTACTTTTGGGCTCTCAAAGAGATGTTAGTGTGAATCATGACATTGGATATAATCATGCATCTTCCTCCACTTCTAAAAGTGTGCTTGTTAGAGCTTCACTTTCTAGAACACCTAGTCTCTAAGGTTTTGAATCATAAAACTCTTCACAAAAGGCTAATGCTAATGCAAAACCTAAGAGCACAACACTAGCACATGCATACACTAAAAAAACCTAAGAAAAAGGCTAATCATGCTTATATATATGCATCTCATAAGAGGCAAAATGTGTTACACTCTGCACCTAAAAGAAACATTGCATATGATCACACTCATTCTGGGGTTCATATATAAAAGCCACACGTGCATAATCATAGTTGGTCTTACTGTCACTCTCACAGGCCAAAGACAAATCATGCCTTTAATTATGGAATTAAACATGTCAGAAATGCAAAAGTTCCTTCATGATTTAGGCACCAATCTTTTAGGATGCCACCTCACTCCTGCTCCCTATAAGAGTTAAAGAAAACATTCATTTGATAATGCTTTTATTATGGAAATTATGGCCATAAAACATACTTCTGCTATACTAGATTGAGAGATGAGCATATTTTTAATGCTAACCCCATGGGCCCAAGAGAAAATGGGTACCAAAGAAAGTTTAATTTTGCAGTTTTGGAGACTCCTTACCTTCTGCTCAAAATGGAGAATCCAATGGTGATTAGAGCTATAAAATTTAAAAAGGAGTTGAAGCTTCTTTGAAAAAGGTTTGTATTTTTGGAGAATTCAACATTTGGCATCAATTGGAAAACACAAAAATTGGTATCATATGGTATCTTTAACTGTAATATATCTCTATCCCTTTTTTTGTTTTGTTTAATTTGCTTTTGTTGAGGGGAAGTTTGCTTTATTACCAAATTTCGTATTAGTTTGATGTTTTAGTTTAGGAATTTCTATCAACTATCCTTCTTTTCTTGCTTTCTCTCAATTTGTGAAGAGAACATGTAAACCCAAGCTATGTCAACTAACTTTGTGTTTGAATATCTTGGGTGATTTGTTAGAAGAAAACATATAAATAGGGGAGTTTTTCATTCTCTGCTTACTTTATATTTTTGGAACCATTTTGTTTACTTTGTCTTTGAGGTGAATGTTCTATGTTTTAGGATGGGAATGTTTGTATGTTTGAAAGAGGGAGAACACTTTTTTTAAAAAGGGAAAATTTTTTGTATATCTTTTTGTCATAATGGCAAAAAAGGGGAGAAATTTTGGATGCTTTAATTTAATTGTTTTGTTTGGTATCACTTATGTGCATAGCCTAACACTTGGTATCTTCTATGTGTTTGACATCAAACATTTTGTATCTTATGTGGTACAACATTTGGTATCTTATATGGCTTGTTAAGTAGCATACTTGGTATCAAGCCTTATGTGGATATTCTAATAATTAGTATCAAACCTTGTGTAGCTATTTTTATTAATATGTTTTTTGGTTGGTATCTTCCTTATAGTTTTATGTTTCAACATTTCGTATCTTTTGTTTATTTAAATTTTGTCTTTTTGGTATCAAAACATCTTGATTTTGTCATCATTCAAAAAGGGAGAGATTATTATAAATGCTAAGAGAAAAATGTTTGTAGAACATATAGCCCCAAGGCATTGGACTCACTCCCATACTTTGAATGATGTGTTTTGAATGATAACAAAACTATAACTAAACCAAGAGAAGTTCTTATGTTTGTACTTTAATGTTTGTTTGATGTTGTGAATAGATCCGATGAATATTAAAAGGGGAGATTGTTCTGAATGCTAGGAGTAGAATGTTTTGAGAACATATGAACCTAAGACCCGATTAACGTTAAAGGGCCAAAAAAAGTTCAATGGGCATTGTGCAAGTTTAACGAGTGTTGTACATCTCCGAAAGGGCATTAGACATTCAACGAGCATTGAAGGATGAGCAATGAACATTAATTAGATATTGCTCTTTTGCCAAAGTCTTATGAACCTCACAATGGGCATTGTCCCTTTGCAATAGGCATTGGAGAAGTGTTCTAAGTTGAGTTATGTTGGACTTCACCGTGGGCATTGAATTTGGCAATAGGCATCGATCTGAGCTAGCAACATACATTGTAGATCTGCAACATGCAAGGGAAAAGTGTCCAAGCATAAGCTAAAGCTTTTAGAACCTAAAATGGGCATTGGCCTTTTTCAACAGGCATTGAAAGAGTTTCCAATGGGCATTGCAAATTGCTCAATGGGCATGGAAAGTAACGGTGCAAAGTTTGAAAAACAGAGCATGAAGTTTAAGCTTTCTGGAAATGAATAACAAGCATTGTTCTCTCTCCAACAGGCATAGTAGTCAACTCCAACGAGCATTGAAAGACATTCAATGGGTGTTGGAAGTTAACATTAAAAGTTCAAGGGGTATTGATGAAGAACAATAGGTGTTGTCATCTCAATGATTAATTTTGCAGAAAAGCTATCAAACACATCATCAATTGTTCCAATGACTGGTTTTAAAGCTTGATTATATAAAGAGTATTTTTAGAGTTTAGAAAGGTTAAAGAAAAGGGTAGAAATCATTGTGAACAAGTGTGAACATCTTTGTAACTCTTTGTGTAAATCTTTTTGGGTATTACTTGTATTTTGGGTAGAGTAAGGTTTATTTTTGTTACTTTTTGAGAGGAGATTTTTTTGATCACTACTTGTGTATTTGCTGCTTATTTGAGAGGTATAGACACTGCTTGGATCTTTCCTTACTAATGGTTGTAAAGGTTGGTATTATGCCTAAAAAAATATTAAGGGGTAGGTTCTTCCTAAACCTATAAATGGAAAGGTTATTCTTGAGCTTGAAAAAAAGAGGGTTCTTCCTTAGCCTAGAAAAGGGAGGTTTTGTTATTGAGCCTGAAAAAGAATAGATAGGCCTAAGTAAAAGCTTGGGGAGCGGAGTAGATAAGTTACGAAACCACTATAAATCCTTATGTTGATTTATATAATTGTAGTTTCCATTTTAGTTGTATGTGGTTGTGTTTTTTTTTTATTTTTTATTACAACCCAATTCACCCCCTCTTGGGTTGCCTTATCGCCAATCGGTCCAACACCTAATTATGCAAATGTATGAAATTTAGCAGTTTCAAAGTTTATAAAAAAGAACTAAAATAGTAGGCAATAAAGAGAGGTTAAGATCATAATGTTTTGCCATATAAAATATGGGTTATGATTAATGCCTCAAAATTTGAGAAAATAAATTTCCAAATCAAATCTTAGAATCCCATTCATAATTATCCTAGAGAGTTCCATAATAACTTAGTCAAATTAACTTATTTATCAACCAAATACATGATGAGCTTAGGGATACCCTAGATTAGGAGGTTAAGGCTCTACAAAAAAAAAAAAAAAAAATTTCTAAAGACATTTAAGAGTTAAAGTATCAATTGTTCACTATTATAGGGCAAAAAGGAAAGCAGACATGATGATTGATAGTGGTATCAATAACTTATATAAGAGGCTATATAATTATGGAGCGACTATTCTAGCTACCAATCTGGGAAGCACGATAAAAGTAATAGCTCATCTTACTGATGTGGAAGTGACTAAAAATGCAAGTGCTAATAATAATTTAGAAAACATTCAAAGTCTACCTAAGCAAGTGTTGGTGTTTGAACACATGTATGTAAGGTCTACTACACATAAATATACTTATCTAGAATTAAACAATTCATAGTGCTTAATAAGTTCCATTGGAGACTTTAATAGGGAATAGTTGTTATGTGCATTGCGTACGGATGGGAATGCAAACATGTTCTTAATTATTATTACTTGTGTAAATATAAAGAATAAGGAAAATTGGATTAAGTTTTACAACTTTTGTTTGATAATTATGAAAGACCAGAGAAGATTGGTTGGGTATTCATATTTGACAAACAAAATGTTTTTTTTTTCGTTAGCTTAGACTATTTAAGTTCCTTGCATGAATATCTATGTCTCATTCATGATTATTTTCTACCTAAGTTATATGTCATATTTGTTTATGCCTGAGTTATTATTTTATTCATGTTCATTTTATGCCTAAGTTATCATTCTTGTCATGTTAATATTCCACATAGATTTGGTTGAGGCATTTGATGTTGTCATTTTTGGTGTTTAGCATATATATTAAGTAAAACATATGTATGAGAATTAGAAGAAACAATACAGAATTGGGATTACAAATAAAAAAAAAAAGTACAAAGAACACCACTTGAGTTCCAATTTGGCAAGTTAAAGGAAATGGATAAGAGAGCTTATGATTAGTTATTAGGTATGATCCCAAGACTTAGTCTGTCTTATTTTTTAGAAGACACAAAATGTTATGTAATATAAAATATCATTTATGAATCATTTAATTCATGCATTAGTAAAAGAAAATGTATCCTTATTTTAAGTATGTTTAATGGATTACTGAAGATTGTTGAAGAGATTTCATGTCAAATATACTGATATATAAAAGTTCATGGGAGGAATTTGTCTTAATATTTAGAAAAACTCAAAGTGTGATAAGAGATTATTTTTGCACACCTGCAGGAGAGTTAATGTATGGAGTTTAAAGTTAACTTGAAAGATGGAAGTTATGGTTGTAGATTATGGAATCTCATATGGATTCCATGCAAGTATGCTATCTCTACCATATATATATATATATATATATATATATATATATATATATATATAGAGCAAATTGAGTAATAAGTTCATTAATATATTCAAAGGAGAAAGTTTTTGGAATATAAAAACATGTGATTAATCTAGTGCTTAGTCAAGAAGAATAGGGTAGGAATATAAAAACATGTGATTAGTCTAGATGTTAAGCCTGATATGCCCAGAAAGCTTATTAGAAGGTAGAAGAAAGGAAGAATTAGGAGTGCAAAGGAATCTAGAAATCCTTTTAGGGTATCTAAAACAAATAAGATTATGATTTATGGAAAATATAAGAAGGAAGGCATGCAAAATTGGTATCATTAGTGAAATAACATAGTATAAGAGGATAAGGCTAAAAAGGATGAAATCAAAGTCATCCTCTAAAAGATCTAAGAATGCAATAATAGTTCAAAAATAGTAGCTAAGTATTTTTGTTACTTTATATGCACAATAATTTAATCTACCTATTTGTGCTAGTTTAAATGCACGATAATATGATCCCAAGTGTTGTTTATTATATCTAATGATTTATGGCCAAATACTTCAAAGAGGACATCTAATAATGGATTTCCAAGATCTTATTCATCTTAGCCTTATCTAAACATGCAAAGTGCTGTAAGAATTTTTTCATAGGTGTTCATGGTGTTATCTTTTAGTCTGGTTTACTTACATAATGTAATGGTTTATAGAAAATTCATGAGGGGTACACATACAGATTTAGTTCATAGCAGCCCACTGAAACCAACTAACCAAGGTCAAATGATAAATAAGGGAGATTCATTTAAGGCCTGTAAACTAATCACCCACTCTAATCCAACTATGAGGAAAGCTGTTGGAAGCTCTAATCTAAGTGTTACAACTATCGACTATTGAAGACTTTATTCCAATTGTTAAGATAGTTGCAATTAGCTTTAATATAATTATTACAATAGTTGCTACAAGCTCTAATCTAATGGAAGCACTGGGAACATATAAGAACTTCAAAAAAGCATCAAAGCTTCTAACAACTATTCTAATAAAAAGAATAAGACCAAGTATATAGTTATATTTGTATATTGTTTTATTTGCTATAAAATACCATTTGAAGAATATTTTTCTTAAATTTTTGTTATCTTTAGGATTAAACTATGATCCAAAATGCTTATTTATTCTTTTATTTAGACTTTGACAAAAAAGGATATTCATTATGAATGAGACAATTTTATTTAATACAAATCAATATGGTTATAGTCCATTTTGTATCTCTTTATAAATGAAATTCTATGTAGACCTTGAACATTATTTTGTTTTAATTTTTAGTTAAACAATTTCCTAATTTTGATTCTAGTTGTTCTTTTAAACCATTTTCATTTACTTGATTCTTTAGAAACACAAAAACTTACAAATAACACATACTTTAATTGATTCATGCCATTAATATACAAAAGACTTTTATTTATTCATTGATATTTATAAACCAAACATAAAGCATGCAAGAACCCATACTTCCTTTTCACCCCAACTTACGACAAATAGAGGTTCCTTTTACATAGTCCTTCTGACCAAATACACTCCTTAACCAAAACAAAACAAAAGTACTATAATTATAATCAATATCTTAGCTCATTCAACCTTTGAATGATTTCTTTCTGCAATGTAACAAATGTACAACCCTTCTTCCTTGAATTTGCTATTCATATACCTCTTTAAGTGACATTGCAAGGTCAATCTCAAGTTCATTAATTAGCTGTTGATTTGCTCTAATTTCCCTTACCAATTAAGTTTCTCTTATTTTTTACTAATAGTTAGCAATTTCTTAGTATCCCTTAATTTTCTAATATGTTTGGAAGCATTTCCTATCCTCTCTTATAAGTATCTCAATCAATTTAATGAAATTAATCATATTGCAAAGGATATTTATACCACGCATATCTATGACACCTTATACTTTGATTTCAATACTCCATGATGTCCTCAATGGAAAAATCAATCCATATTTACATTACACCTTTCCACCTCTTCCTTTCCACTTAAACTATAATGGGATGAGTGCATGCCAAATCCTAACATGGAGTTCCTTGTTAAATGTTCCATTATAGACTGAAAGGATATTCAATTATGGATTCATAGGTTTGATTTAGGGATTTGAATTTTATCTTATTTAAAGAAGTTAGGGAATTTATTTAGAGAATTTGAGGTTTCTTTTTTACATTTTAAAAAAGGCCACATTAGTTTTTATTTCAAATTTCAACTCAAAATACAAGTTAGCAACAAAAAAAAAAAAAAATCTTGCTTTGCATGATGCGTCAATAATTCCAATTACATCATGCTATAAGGACCACTTATGCCAATGAAGGTGAAGCTTAAGTCTTAAATTGTCAAAAAAGAAAAACCATATAAACTAAGATGTCAAAAAGTGAAACAACATGATATTTTTTTTCATATTTTCACCTATATATATATATATAAAACCAAATAATGAAAAGCAAAAAAAAAGAAAAGTTACATATATTGAGGTAGACTTTTCATTAGGTGAAAGAAATGAAATCATTGAGTCTCCTTACCAAATAATTATACTAGAATTAGTAAATTATAAGGCTCAAAACTTTATTCTTGGGGGTCTCTTATAAATGAGGACTCCCTCCCCTAAGTGATGAGTATGGGGAGGATAAATTTGATTAAAGGGTAATGATTTTAATGATAAATGACGATTAATTAAGAAATAATATGAATAAGAAAGGATGAGTAAGAGATATGAAAGTGAAAGGTGTTAAGTCATCAGAATGAAGAAAGTGTAAGTTATTATGCAAAAGAATGCATATGTAAGAAATGATGATTAATGAACATGCATGAAAGATAACATTAGAGGTTTAATAATGAGGAATATGTCAATATTATGTGTGAATAAAGTTATGATAAAGTACATCTTAAAAAGAAATAAGAAATGATGACAAAAGCTAAGATATAAGCTAAGTTAGGTGCATGATCTTTGATGGTTATTAAGGTATGTAAGTGTACGTAATGTGTGATTACATGTCATGTTAATAAAGTGCTTTAAATGTATTTTAGATGTCTAGAGTTAGTATTTGGAGTGTATTAAAGGAAGTGTTGGTCTAGGATACTCAATCCTATGATTAAAACCTCTTTTGATCTTGACAAAGTAGATTGATCATCACTAATGTTTCAAATAAGTGTTGTTTTTGCAGAATTGAATCATTCCCTCTAGAAGAAATAAAGAAGTTG
>CATIWR010289053.1:0-52037 GCA_949677035.1 Omphalea diandra
TACCTCAATTACTCCATAATTCTCACTAACCATGCATGATTAACATGTCATGAGAGTTTAATTTCAGGTGAGATGAAGATAAATTAACTTACCTATTATCCTAGAATTAGAAAACCTTAAGCAGCTCACTCTTTTCCCTCTCTTCTTCTTCTTCTTCTTAGCTCTCTCTCACTCTCTTTCAGCAATACCTCCCGAATTACCTCTCAAATCTGCCCTAATTAGAACATATAAACATATTATAATAATATAAAATCATGGTGCTTCATTTCCATTGGTTGGAAATTCACTTTTCCTCTTTTAGTCCCTCTTTTTCACTCCTTAAGCACCTTCATCCATCTCTCAATCCCTAAATGCTCCTTATACTCTTAAATAAGCTCTATAACACCATTATTTATGATGTTATAATATGCACACAACATAAGATAATTTTCCAAGCAACTATACAAACACTACATATATGTTCAAGTGTCCCAACTGTAATGGTGCAAGTGTCATTGTCATGCTTCTATAAATCACATGACTAAATGATCATTTATCCAACACATATGTTCATATGGGATTTCATATCATTTATGCAATGAATATGTTCATGTGATAATGCCAATAGATATGGATAGCGATGTTACACTACATGTCTTAATAGCTTACTAGAGGTGGCCCCGAACACACACTTATTATGATTTAGCATCAGATTATACTTGTCAACTCTCTTCATAAACTTTTCCACAACTTTAAAGTACCTTTCCCTAGTCTTTGACTTCACATCATATCATCCACTTATACTTCCATCGTTTTATGGATCAAGTCACGCAATAGGGCAATTGCCATTTGCTCGAACGTTGCTCCTATCTTTTTTAGCTCGAAAGGCATCACCTTGTAGCAATACATCCCCCATTCTATGATAAAAGTTGTTTTCACTTTATCTGTGATTACCATAAGAATCTGGTTATACCTGGAGAATCCATCCATGAAGGAATATGACATAAGTTGTGGCATTATCAACTAGCACATCTATGTGTGGTAAGGAAACTTGTCATTTGGGCACACTTTGTTCAAATCCTTATAGTCGATACACATCCTCACTTTTCCATCCTTCTTTGGTATTGACACTATGTTGACTAAAAACTCTGGGTGGTCTACCACATTCAAAAACTTGCCATTTAACTACTTTGCTACTTCTTTTTAACTAACTGGGCCCATTCAGGTCTCATCCATTACAGTTTTTGTTTCACTAGCCTCATGTGTGGGTAGGTAAGGATTATATGTTATGCAATTCGCCTATTAACCTTTGACATGTCCTCATACATATAAGCAAAAAACCTTATAATATTTCCTGAGTAGCTATTTGAATTTCCTTTACTCTAGTGTGACACCACTACAATAAGCAAAATCTTTGGATTTTCTTGTGTGCTAAGGTTAAATGCAATAGTATGCACAAAAATAATGTTAAATATGCTTATGACATGATGCATGCCATACACACTACCACTAAGAAACACATCACCCAATTAAGCAAACTCATCATTCATTGCCTTAAACTTAGAAAGAAATACATCATTATCCTCAAAGAGATTAGAAATAAGAACATCAGTAGTATCAAGAAAGTCTTCTTTATCTGATTGTTGACTGGAGCCTTTTTTATCTGGGCCTTCTCCTTTTCTTCACCCTTCACTCCATTAGTCAGAACCTCAAGATGAACATTTTGCATAGGATCTACTACTTTTACATCATCTATTCTAGCAACAGCTTTGACAACCCCTTCAAAACTCTATTTCATCTTATCATCCTCTAGTTTAACCTTCAAAAATTCTTCCTAAAGTGTTGTTCCGTCAGCCATAGTTGGCTTAATTTTTGCCACATAATTCTTTTTTTCCTCAAAACCTACTTCCTTAATGGAGTTCATAATCATGCTCTTAATTTCTTCTAATTTTATCCCTATGTAAGCATTTTCAGTAAACTTGCAAGGCCCAGTGTAGTCCCATTTTGAGTCCAAAAATGATACATTCCGCTTTAGCAAGTATGACCTTTTCTTTATAAGATCTTCCCTAATGGCCTAAAAGTTATGCTCTAGTGCATATTGATCCTTTTATTCATCAATGGCCTTTTTCTTGCCCTTTTATAGTCACATAGATTGAGGACCATATAAAACTATATGTTGACCTGACTCCTTGCCATCCATTGTCTCTTCGACCTGTTTCCCCTCTTTTTTTTTCTTTTAACTTCCTCCTCCTTCGATGAGTCCTAATAATTTTGATAATCCAATTCACCAACATCTAGTTAGAAAAAAGCCTTCTTAAGATCTTCAATGTCATTGCCCTATGACCTCTCACTCTGACTGGTCCCTTACTCCACTTCTCTAAGGGTTTCACATTTTTTCACAAAGAAGCCTAATAATGGCCCTTGCAAATCTCTTACTTTTTACTTTGACCCTTTATCGTGGTACCCCAATCCTTTCCTTATGGTTTGGGTGGAAATTTATAGGAACTTTGATATGCTAGCAGAATTCTTTCTTAACCCCTGTCTTGGAAGGAAATTCATGTTTTTCATAATCCTTATTACTTATGGATCAACCATTTATTTATGATTTTGGTGACCTGAAACCTTTGAAGGTGTGGCACAGCCACACTTAGAGCCGATACAATTTCATCAACCTCGGTACAAATGGTTAATACCTTTCCTTTATAAGGGATCTTAACCTTCTGGTGAATAGCAGAAGGCACCATACCGAGAGGATGATACTATGGCCTCCCTAATAAAAGTAAGAAAGTAAACAAAATGTCTAAGACTATGAACTCCACCATGGCTTCAACTACTCATGTTTTCACCATGGTTTTGACTAGACTTGCAAATGGTCTTCTACTATCATCATAGACCTTAATGACACTATGTAAAGCCTCTGAGTCATTTTCAAACAACCTGAGTTTGGCATAACTTTGCCAAGCAAATGTTAATCCCAGATCTATCATCCACTATTACACTCGAAGTACGCCTTCCATTCATTTTAGCTAAGATAAACAAAGCTAAATCATGATCCCTTCCCTCTAGTGGAAATCCTCATTTGAAAAGGTGATTTTTCCCTTATAAGTCACCAATGCAACAATATCTCCTAGAGTAGCTTAATTGGAAATGATCAAACTGGCTAAAGCTTCTATCATAGCCTTCTTATGCTTCATTCAACACTGATCTAAATTGGTGCCTTCTTCAACTACTTCAAAATGGGATTGCCTTTTGCTTTCACCTTTACCACAAATTCATCTATCCCTTTTTTGACCCTTGGTTCCTTAGGAGCTTCCTTATTAGGATATAATTTACCACTACAAGTCACATAGTTCACTTGCTTAGTTTCCTTTTCTTCATCGCTCTCCTCCTATAGTTGAACCATTCTCCTCCTTCACACCTTTTTTGTCTCCTCATTTGAGCTTTCCTGTAGATTGATGCGCAAACTACTGAAGCCTTCTTTGTGACCTCCTCTATAATAGCCATAACAACTTTTACAGGAATGTTAAAATTTATCATGAAAGTCCCTTAATTTGAGGGAGGAACATTACGATAGTTTAGGAGAGGGTTCCCTCAAATGCTAAGCCTTCCAGAGTTTGGTAAAATAATTAACTTATTGTTGATAAGGTCCTAAATCTCATGCCTCAATCTATAATATTCATTAGTGTCATGACCCGCTTCTTGATGGCAAGCACAGTAGGCATTAGTGTCATACCCCCTAAGTAGTGGATTAAGAAGTGGTCTTGGTGCTAAAGGCTTCAACACCCCCTTTTTCCATAACCTCTTGAATGCCTTAGACAATAGTATTCCTAAATCAGTAAACTGTCTTAGCACCCTTACTGCATTAACACCAACTGTCTTATCCCCTTCTACTTGGGGTGAGACGATATGTTTTTTCTTCCCCCATATTGCCTTTTTGACTCAACCTCCAACTCTTCAGCCCATAGGACTACTTCTTAAAGATCTTAAAAATTCCTAACTAACATTCCTCTAATTCTGTTGTTGATCCTCAGTAAAGACCCTTTCACAATCATTTTAACTTGTTCTCTCTTAATAGGCCTTATGATTACTTTTGAAGTCGTTTTCTTCCATCTCATAATGCAATCATTGAAGCTCTCACCAGTCTTTTGCTTTAAAGATTCTAAGTCCTATAATGTGACTTTCAAATTTAAGTTGCAAGCATAATGCCTTTTCAAAGCTTCTATCAGCTCTTTCCAATCTTTCTTGATAATCTTTAGCTAGTTGAAGCACTATGTCTTATTAAATCCTTCTAACGACAACTCGAAGAGCTCTAACATTTTATTAGTTGGTACCCTAGATGCTTTCATGACTAGCATATATGAATAAACATGGTTTTTTGCATTTTGGGTTCCTGTGAACTTTGACAGCTCAGACATGCAAAAAATAGCTAGTAGTTTCTCGAGCTTATGAGCAAGCAATTCTTCAATGTTTGTTCCCTTGTCTAAACCTTTAGCACCCAAAGCTTTCTATATTTTCTCAAACTGTTTAGCAAAGTCATCAAATCAAGTATTGTCTTTCCCAACTTCCATAGCCTTATTAGGGACAACTATGGCACTACCCATGTCCTTAGCCATTTTTTTCTCATGATATTCTTTCATCTTAAACAAATCATCATTAATCACTACTAGTTGGGGGGGAGCTTTCATGGGTGTTTTCCTTTTCTCAACCCTATTAGTAAATGTGTTACCTTTGTTTAAGATCTCATTAACCTACTTATTAACTTTTTTGATAATCCTCTCTTTTATCTAACGATTAAAGTCAGCCATTAGCCTCTCAAAAACTTTAGGTAGCATGTTCAATTCCATTATTGGACCAGCTTTTTTATTCAGACTCAACATTTTACTTTTCCTTGCAAGTCGGCTGCCTCTTCTCTTTTATTGGGGTTTGGATGGAGCTATGATGGCTATGAGAGAAAGGTTATCAGTGTGATGCATGAACAAGTGATTGATGCACGCATGCATGATATGCATAAGTCACTTTCCAAAAGATCCTTCTAGCCTTATTCCTCTTGCACACGAGGTCTAGTGACTCTTTCCTAAATGGAGTCCCATTCTTACACCATCATGGGGTAAAGAATATACGAGGTCGCCTCGGACCAACAAAAGTTAAAGCCTCAAAAGAACATATGCATAAAAGTACTAAAGGATAAAATCTTTACATACGAAAAAAACATATACAAGCAAGGAAATAAATCCCTTTAAGAAAAAATGGATGTATATAGAAAGTATTTACATATCAGAGAAGGAGAATACATAATTATTTATATATGGAAAATAATTACATCAAGGTGAACTAAGTTACATTTATACTTACATTAAGGATACCTAACCATGTTCTTTAAGGACTTTTACTCATCTTTAAAAAAATGCAAACAAGTGGGGTATCATATTTTGAGGTACTAATGGCTCTTATATATGCCTAATAGTTAAAACATTATTGCAATTAATGGCTCCCATAAGCTTGGGGGCGATTGTTGTGATCCTCCATTTGATATACCTAAAGGTACTAGACTCATGAGTGATGAATCATCCTCACAATTTCCTAAGCCTAAATGGAGCTTAGATTTTAAGCTTGGACAACCATCGATTTATCTAAAGGCACCTAGTACTTATGGTGAAGTATGGAGGCTACATGAATATAGTGGACTACACTATAATAAGTTCAAAAATATTAAAAGTGAATCAGAGGTTAAATGAGAAATCAATTATAGGTCCCTAGTAAAGTCGACATTGTCAGTGCCTCGAGCTTTTGTACCTACTCTTGAATGAGTGAAATCTTGCTTACGGCTCCTACCTTTTAATGATTATCAAGGGATTGAATGGACAGGGGTCATACTTTGGTAATAACCCCCAAATCATGGTATGTGATTAGACCAATGAGGGATCCTTTTAGGCCTTGATAATTTCAAAGTGCTTAGTCCAAAACGATAGTCATCGGGGGACCAAAAGCAGGCAATACATTGGTACCAACCCTAAGAAATGTGGTGTTCTTATCCTAAGTTAATTAGAAGGCTCCATTTCATTTTCATCTCATTAGAGATCAAGTTTGGAAATTGAGTATGACTTAGGAAAGAGGTTAGGCACCCTTAAATCGCCTAGATATTGGGATCCAGCCTTCAAGCATCTTTGGTTCACTTTTAACATTTTAGTTGAGTTATTGATTTGTCCAATTATTGCCCTAAAGCACATATCTAAGCACAACCACTTTAACAAATCATGCCATCAACTTAAGAGGGGAGGGGGATCATGCATCATGGTATAGGGTCTTAACATGCATCGTCATCCATTCACACACATAATCATGCATAATCATGAAATCCAAATTAAAAAGTGGTTAAGACCAAGTTCATGGCATAATCTGTTGTAATCACCTACACTAAAAAAGAGAGAAGAAACAAATTAGTGATGAGTCAAGCTAAAGATAAATAAGTAAAGGGAATATAAAATGAGTAAAGAAAGGCAACAAGCTATATAGTGGTCACTATACCATAACTTCATGGCTAATGTACCTAACATGTGACTAAGTCCATGATCATCACATTTCACCATCACAAACTAGAATATGTAGCTTGTTATACACATGTACATATACATCAATCATGAATAAAAGAAAGGAAATGAACACATATATTTAGTGTTAAGCATTTGGAGGGCATTAGATAGCTTTGAGGCACATAATCACCCAAATGAAGTTCTAGCGTTATTGAACCCTCCCTCATCTTGCTCATAAAGTGCTGGAACATTTAGGTCATAACCTAACATTATAAAAGTTATAATGTCCACCTCAAACTAAGAGATTAAAGAATCAAAAACATTATTCATATGGCTATGCATGAAACCTTGCTTAAAAAGGACTATTAAGGTCAAAAGAAACTCATGTTCCTCACTTGCTTATTGTGTTAAAGTTTTAGATGAAACCAAAAACATAACTTTAAAATCAAAGGAACAGAAAACATAAAAGCATTTTAAAAGGAAAGAGATAAAGAAAGTAATTTAAGAAACAAACAAAACTCTATTTTTAAAGTGAACAGAGGTCTTAAGTCATTTTAACTCACTTTATTTTGTCATTAGAGTCACTAAACATCCCAAACCCAAAAGCTTGAAATAAAAAAAAAATAAGAAGTAAAGAGTTATCTACTGTATTGTAAGGAACTTAGGTTGTGCAACCATGAATGAGGGTTGTATAGCCAAGGAAGAGGGTTGTACAACCTAACAACAGGGTTGTACAACCCTTATTTTCAAGGTTGTGAAAATAGAAAATGAGAAAGAGAGGGAGAGAAAAGAAAGGGACAGGGGATCCTAAGTGTGTCATTGTAATGTCTTTGCCTCAAAAGCACATAATAAGTATAATATCCTCCAAAAATGATTAAGGTAATGCACAAATTCAAAGATAAAGGTCTAATTCTACCTTAGAGAGAGTGGGATGAGGTTAGGATTTGAGTTTTCTATGTTTGAGAATTGATTTTGGCAAAGTTCAGTTAGGGTTTCCAAGCCTCTCCCTCACTCTTTAAATGGGGGTATTTATAGGTGTTGGATGAGTGCACCAGAGTTAAAATGGTTCTAGTTGAACCATGGATCCATCTAATCATAGAGAAGGAGAGTGTTGTACTAGAATCGGGTTTGCATATGGTCTGTATAGCTAAAAATGGGTTGTACATCCTTTTGCCAAAGGCTATACAGCTTTAGGGTCAAAGGGGAGATTAGTTCTAGAAGGTTCTATACTCTAGGGTTTTAGCAAGGGTTGTACAACCTTATGCAAGGCTATACAACCTTGTTTATTGGGTTGTACAACCCTGCTTGATGGGTTGTACAGCTTTTCAAACTTGGTTAGCAGCCCCAAGCTAAGTTTGGGCTTGGTCTTGTTTTTTATCTTTAGTTTTTCCAGGGTTCTCTATGACCTTCCATCCCTTTATTTAAGTAAGTCCCTTTTCATTATGGGGATTTGGTTCAGTGATTTCATCATTAAGCTTATAACTTGAGGCCCAAAATCTATTGCTTACGCCCTTCACCATCTTGACATTTTAGCTCTTTTAATAACTATGGATATCTTAAAGGCGTTGGGTTTTATAGAATAAGTGCTGTGAAAAATAAAAAAATTTTATGCATGTAAACCTACCAAGGATCCATTCAATTCAATTGAATAAAAAAAAGGGTGTGAAAACCTTATCGATTTGGATGAAAGAAACAAGATCGTTAGAATATAGAGGAGGGGTTTACACTGGTAACACCCAACTTCAAGCTTGAAGTCAGATCTAGACATCACTAAAAAATGATCGCCTTTTATAGGTATTCAAATGAACAGGGTACCTCTAAAAAGTATAAGATGCTAATACTAAGGTTTTCTTATTCTCTCTAAAATGTTTTATAATAAAAGTAATGTGAATGTTCACTATCTCTCAGAAAATCCTAAATGTGCACATATATATATATATATATATATATATATATATATATATATATATATATATATATTAGCTGTTAAGATATTTATGCCAACTCTATATCTAGAAGATGCATTTTAACCTTTAAAATGAAATAATATCTAAATAATTTTAAAAAATATCTTTAATTATCTTAATTATAAATAGAGATGAAGTAAAGCCCATTTTCATTTTGGGTCTATTTTGTGTGTATGACCCTATAGGTACACATAATTTTGACAGTGGCCCAAAACCTATTATGGCTCACAAGTTATAAGTGGCATCTAATCTAAATTATGTGAAGGTTAATGATCTAACCTAACCTATTTTATAAATAGCATTATAATCATTTTGTTACATTATATCTCAATTGAACATAAGACATGGATTATGCCATCCTTATATAGTTCAATTATTTCTCGATCTCTAAGTAAACTGATATAAAAGACATTGATAACATTTATCAATTCATTTTTGTTTGACCATGCAATCTCTTCAGTTTAACTTATGAGAGGCCCAAAGATATATTTCTCATACATATATGAGGGACAAATTTTTTATATTCCTCTATATGGTTTACTTTATGTCTAATATTAGTTTGTATAATCATCCTATTAATGTTAATATTGGACTGTATCAAAACATAAAGTTCATCATATTGGAATCCATGGTGATTTTTAGGTTAGAGGATTAAGTTAATACTATTACATGAGAATCATATTTTACTGTGTATCCATATAGTGTTCTCATAGCGGGTCAGTCCAATATAGTGTTTCTTAAACACATATCTATGTGTTTGACTTAATATCACAAATTCATGACTAGTTAGACATAGTCATCAAACAAAACACATATTAATCTTCATTCATTATTATCTAACATTAATGACTGACTAAGGATAATTTAGAATATAATTTTTTACACCTAAACGTTTTACTATCAAGTCACTTACTTGATGATAATAGGTAGAATTAACTATTCATTTAATTCATAATTTAGTCATAAACAAAATATAAAAGACATATCTAATAATGCAACCATGACATTATTAAGAAAATATTCATTACAAGAATTGGCCTAGGGCACATAACTAACATATGATGTTATGACTTTTTAAGAGCATTAATGGATGAGGATTCACTGATCCTAGGAATCTAAGTTGGTAACTTTAATCCATGCCCAAGGCCTCTCCTTTATCCTTCATATATGCTTTATGAATTCCATGCATCATGGCTTTATGTTGCTCATACCTTTCTTCATTTGTGTTTCATTTATGATTTTCCATGTTATTTAATTATTGATATGGAATGGTGGAATTAGAAATATGCCTAGGTTCCCTTGACTTGGAGATTTGATGAGGCCCTTTTTACCTAATTCCATTTTATTTTATTTACTTCATTATTTATCTCTTTAATGGCAACTAACTTATGTCTTTTTTATGTAGTGGAAGCTACATGATAAGTCTCATTATGGATGATTATGAATTATTGAATGCATAGCCTCCCCATTTGATATACATGCCCCCTTCCTTTAGTGTGATTATGATGCCTTAATGATGTTATGCTTATTATCCCTTAGTGCCCTAGAAGAAGGGGTTGAATAGGCCAATGACAAGTAATTGAAAATAAAAACTAAGTGCAAAAATGTATGAAAAATTAAGATAAGATTTATAGAAGTTCAACACAACTTGCCTTCGTCCTCTCCTCTAGTATTCCTACTAAAGCCTTCACTATCTATATAGTTTAAGGTGTTATCAACAACCTTTACAATAGTTAGTTTTTGGGCACTACTAAATCATTACAAGCATACTTATAGGTGCTATTAAAACCTTATCCCAATGTAGTTTTCAAGTACTACCTTAAATCTTTCACAAAGTAATGTTATTAAGATCTCCTAACCAAGGGTTTCCTCAAATAAAATACAACTTTAAAGATGAGTATAACTCTCTCACTCAAGCAATGAAGTGCTTTAAAGTACAATCACAAAATATGCTTTATCTTGTTAAGAGTATTGAGAGAATATTTGAAAATATTATTCTTCAAACTCTATTTTGAAGGTAATACTTGTAAACATTAAATAATGAACTTCTCTTGATTGCTAGATCACTCTTGGTTCACCCTTTTGATTTGAAAATAGCTTTCACAATAGAATACTCACTTAATGGAATAATTTTGTTATTATTTATGTTGAGAGTGGATCCTTTTATAGGTTGAAACAAAGAATTAGCCATTAGACAAAAAAGTTGTCACTTCATGTTACAACTAAAGACAATCAACACCTATTGGGAATTCTCTATGCCTATTGGGAATTCTCTATGCCTATTGATAAGTCATCAACCATCATTGATTTCATGAAAATGGGTGGTTGTCAAGCAAAATACAACTTCAATGGTTATTGGTACTAATGAAACACCCGTTGGAATAGTTGTTAGAGAGAAGTTTGTCTCAACGCTCCTCCCTTGACTTTCTCATTTATTTATACAACTAACTCTAATGGTTGTTGGATATTCTCAATGCTTGTTGGGTTTTAATATCAACAATGCCTATTTTAGATTTCCAAAAAGGTGTGAACTTGATGTTCTATTTTCGAAGATCTTCAATAATATTTCAATGCCTGTTAGATAATGGCAACACTAGTTGGATTATCCAACTTAGTTTGCTTGATCTTTATTCTTTTAATACTTAGAGTTTTCGATCATAACACTTTCTCTAATCATTATAGTTCAATGGATTGTTGTATATGCAAGAATTAACACAAATAACTTGGACAAAGGTTAGCTTTTAGATATGTTAGTGATCATCAAAATAGGACTTGGAATCTAAAGGTTCAACATTCTCTCCCTTTTTTATGATGAAAAACATTTTATCAAAGTTAATCAATCTTATAAAAATAATAGGTGTACATCATATAAAGTGATTAATTACTAACTTCCCCTTAACCACATCATTTGTCCAAACTCCCCTTATAACATGGGTTTCTCCCCCTTTGTCATTATAAAAAAAAGAATCAAATATCAATAGCAAAGGAATATAGAGCATATAGAGAGAGAATATAAACAAAGAGTTAATGTTTCATTGCAAAAGTAATGTTGTCTAATACATCAACTATTTTTTAAAATAAGGACAAAAACAAAAAGAAATAAAACAAACTATGCTTCATGAGTAAGTTAGGTTTTAAAGGGTGAGATGGGTTTTGGCTTTAAGGATTCTTTAGACTCTTTAGGGTCATCTGTTGCATTTGTTTGCTTGGAGTAAGGATCTTTGGTATTTTGACTCATCCCAAGTGGAACCTTTTTATGTTCTTCAGTACTTAGATTCTATGGTTGCAAACCAATCTAGTGTTTGGTTGATGTCCTTTATCTCTCTTTAAAGTTTTTAAACCTTTTGGTCTAGTTGCTCAAGCACCTTCTACTCAAATAGAGTAAGGGTTATAGTAGCTGGAGTAGGTGCCTTTATGCCTATTCCTTCAATTACGGTCACCCCTGCCCTAATAACCTCTTCGACATCCTCATTTTCATCTTCCTACTGGGGAGCTTCCCATTCTTCAAGTACCATTTTTATCAACCTAGTGTCCAGTCTTTGCATGATCCCTATACTCAGTAACATCTTCTCATAAATGGGCTCATTATGAGGTAACTTTTCTAATACTATATTGGTTTCTTCCAACTCTTCTTTAATTTGGGAAAGTGCTTTTTACAAACTTTACAATCTTTATGATGTAATGACTCATCATAAAATTTTTTTTACCTTGTCCACTTGCCCATATATTCTTTACATCAAGAGTAAGGGTGTATTTACGTTTTATTTCTTCTTTATGTACTAGTGGGAGAATAGATCTGTCATGGTGCAGTTGTCATTTGATTGGCCTCTTTCAATAATGTTCTAGGAAATGAATTTGTGTGTAATTCTTAAGGTTTAGCTCTTAATCTTAGAAGCCTTACTGTTATTACTATTATAGATGTTTCTTCCATCATTGATTAATTTCCAAAATTGATTAACATAAATTTCAAAGGTCATAGGAGGCTCTATGAAATCTGTGTGGCAGCATCTAAGCACTTAGCTAAGTTATTTGGTCTGAGTGTGTAGTTCTTCCTAAATAGCCAAAACTTTATGGTGCCTTCTTGAGCATATACTTCATAATCACTGCCTAACACTTCCAAGGTTGTTAAAAATTCCACTGCCAGCTCCAAATAAGAGGGTTCTTTGAGATGGCAAAATAGGACCCATCCATTCTTGACCATCAACTTATTAACCTTTTTTTGCTAACCCATACCTTTGCAGGTCATTCCACTCCAAGAATTTTCTACCTCAAAATGTCTCTTCAATAATTTTAAGGCTAATTCTTTTTCTTTTCTTTTTAGATGAAATTGTTGAACCAAATGAGAAGTTGTTATGGGCATGGAAGTGTGTTATATTTCAGTGGCCTTCCCTTTCCCTTTTGAATCTTGGCTAGTTTTAAATTTCTTAGTTTGGTTGTTGCATTGTATAGGGTTTTATAACTCTCTTCTTTTGTTAAGCTATCATTGACGCTAGATTTTCTTCAATTTTAGAGCAGGAGTAAAAAGGTTGGGGTTCTTTCTAGTTGGTTATTTATATCTCCTAGTGAAATCTAGTTTAGTGCCATTTGATTATGTGAATGAGTGTTTGATGCATAGGAATATGCAAAAATTTATAACATAAATTTAGAGAGATGAGTAGAAAGCAAAGCAAAGCAAAAAGTAAAATGATTTTAGGGTTTGAGGGGTTTAAATAAAAGTTCAATGAGCTCCCTTTTTTAAAAAACATAAGACCATTAAGAGTGCTCAATTGTTGTTGCAAGTTACGCAATGACTATTGCACATGATCGTTAGCTTGCTCTAGCAATTGTTCTTCAGCCAACGATGTTGGTTGGTTAGTAATGGCCATTGGGTGATAACAATAATCATTAGAGATTCACAATGATTATGGAGACCATTAGAATCAAAATGAGGAACTCACAAGTAAAACAATGGTTGTTGGGAAAAATGTAATGACCATTGGCTATGTTTTTCATTCAAATCTTAGTTTAAAACCCCATTTTTCAAAGTTAGAACCATTTTGAAAAATTAGTTGATGAATGTTTTAGAACCATTTTGAAAAATTAGTTGATGAATGTTATTAATCAAATTCAATGAAATAATCATGAATTCAACTAACATAAGGACAATTTAATTAACATCATACACAATTAAAATATTTAGTTATTAAATCTAAAGACTTTAACAATGATCAATTTAAGCAGCAATGATCAAGTATCAACACAATAATGATCGTAAATAGATTGAAGAGGAGAAGAGCTTGTTTAAAGCTATTTTAAAGCATTTTCATCAATCATACCAAGTTCTCTTTTGATGAATTGCATTCTTTTATCACAAAGAGGTTTAGTAAAAATATTTGCCAATTGATGATTAGTATCAACAAATTCTAACACAATATTACCAATATTCACATCCCTAAGAAAGTGATGTCTTATGTCTATATGCTTACTTCTAGAATGGGATTTTTGGACAAATTTATAGCACTAGTGTTATCACACTTAATGGAAACTTGATTTACAACCACTTTGTAATTAAGAAGTTATTTTTTCATCCATAGGATTTATGCACAATAAAGTAGTTGTCACATACTCAACTTCTATAGTTGATAAAGTAATTAAGTTTTGCTTTTTGCTACTCTAAGACATTAAGCATTAACCAAGTAATTGACAAGTGCCTGAAGTGCTCTTTCTATCTAAGGTACACCCAATAAAATCAACATCAGAAAATGCATTCAATTTAAATGAATAACTCATAGAATACCAAAGTCCTAAGTTTAAAGTACTCATAAGATATTTGAGTATGTGTTTCATAGCATGTAAATGAGACTCTTTAGGATTAGATTGATATCTAACAAATAAGCAAAAATTAAATATAATGTCAGGTCTAAAAGCTGTGAGATAGAGTAAATTACCAATCATACCTCTGTATAGCTGTTGGTACACATTCTTACCATGCTCATCCATGCTTAGCTTGAAGTTGGTGTTCATTAGTGTTTTACAAGGTTTGCTATTGTCCGTGTTAAATCTTTTGATTAGTTCCTTTGTATATGGCTTGGTTGATGAGGATTCCTTCCTTTCCTTGCTTGATTTGGAATCCAATGTTGTATTTGAGTTCTCTCATCACTCTTCAATACTTTAGAGAAATCTTCACGTAATCAAACATTAGTAACACCAAATTTGAAGTCATCTACATATATTTGCACTAATGATAGGTCCTCATTCTTTTCCTTAGAAAAGAGAGTTGTGTCCATCAAACATTTAGCGAAATCTTTTTTTTCTAGAAAGTTGCTCAACCTCTCATACCAAGCTCTTGGAACTTGCTTCAAGTGATATAGGGCTTTGGTGAGCTTGTACACATGATTAGGAAAGCCATGGCTTTCAAAACTAGGAGGTTGTTTAATAAAAACTTTCTCTTCAATATACCTATTGAGAAAAACACTCTTAACATCCATTTGATATAATTTAAAATTAATGTGAAATGCAAATCTAAGGAGAATTTTAATGGCTTCAAGTCTAGCTATAGGTGCAAAGTTCTCATCAATGTCAATCCCTTCTTCTTGGTTATAACCTTTGGCTACTAATTGAGCCATATTCCTAACAATGACTCCATGTTCATCAAGTTTGTTTCTATAAACCCATTTAGCTCTAATAATGGAATGATTATGAAATCTAGGAACTAAGGTCCATACTTGGTTTCTCTCAAATTGATTGAGTTCTTCTTACATAACAAGAACCCAATGTTCATTTTAATGGCCTCATCTATGGTCTTAAGCTCAATAAGAGATACAAAAGCAAGATTTGTACATGTATTTCTAAAAATGATCTAGTTATTACCTAACTTGATGGATCGCCAATGATAAGATCTCTTGGATGATCTTTCTTAAAAATCTAGTCCCTTTCTAGCTGAGTTTGCTCTTCACTAAGAGTAGGAAGAGGTGGATCTTCATTTCCTTCATTCCTCATGTCTTGTGGCTTATCCACATTATTTTTTTCTTCTCCAATGTTTAGCTCACTCATAGGACCTGCAAGATCATTGACATCTTCTTCTTTTCTAGAAGAAGTGGGGTCAAATTCATCAAATACAACATATATATACTCCTCTACAATAAGTGTTCTTTTGTTGAAGACTTTTTGCCTTTTGCTAGTAGTAGAGTATTCAAGGAAAATTCCTTCATTGAATTTGGAGTCAAACTTACTAAGGTTGTCTTTAGTGTTTAGAATGAAACACTTGCAACTAAAAACTCTAAAATATGCAATCTTGGACTTTCTATTATTCTACAACTCATAGGGAGTTTTCTTTAATAAGGGTCTCACCAAGACTTTATTTAAGACATAGCAAAAAAGTGTTTACAGCGTTAGTCCAAAAGTACTTAAGAAGATTGTACTCATTCAACATGGTTTTAGTCATTTCTTGAAGAGTTATATTCTTCTTTTCTACCATATTCTTTTGATATGGTGTTTTAAGAGTTGATAAGTAGTGCGAGATACCATACTCATCATAAAAGCTATGAAACATAACATTCTCAAACTCTCCTCCATGGTCACTTGAAAAGAGATTTTCAAATCATTTCAGTTTTGAATTTTCTTAGCAAAGGCCTTAAAAGCATCAAAACAAGAATTGTTGTGAGGGAGAAATAATACCCAAGTATATCTAGGGTAATCATCTACTATGACAAATGCATAATGCATGCATCCTAAACTAGATACTCTAGTGGGGCCAAATAGATTTATGTGAAGCAATTGCAATGGTCGAGATGAACTTACCTTGTTCTTGGCTTTAAATAAAGATTAATTTGTTTACCTCTTTGACATGCTTCACAAACTCCTTCCTTTGTGAACTTCATTTCAGTTAGACCTTCAACCAAGTTTCTTCTTTTTAGTTTATTAAGGAGTTCCATACTAGCATGTCCTAGCCTTTTATGCCATGTTTTACGTTCATCAACTATTGAAACTAAATGCTTTGCATTATGTTTAGTAAGAGATTTTAAATTAATCGCATAAATATTATGAACTCTTCTACCAATAAATAGATTTTTTTTCTCACTCATTCTTGATACATAGCAAGCTTGTGGCTCAAACATGACTCTTAGGCCTTTGTTACATAGCTGACTTACACTTAACAAGTTGTGTTTGAGTCCATCAACAAGCAACAATTTACCAAGGATAGTGAATCATCATCCTTACCAAATAATTATAAAATAAAGTAAGTTAGGGAAATAAAGAAAGTTAGGAATTCATTATAAATTTTTAAATTAATTAGAAAATAAAAAATTAATTATCAATTTTTGTATTAAATTAAAAAGTTAGGAATTATTAGAAATTTATTATTAATTGTGAAATTAATCTGTATTTTATCATATTATTTGGTAGATTTATTATGAAACAAGAAAATAATTAAGACATTAGATATTAATATTTATAATATAATTTTGAATTGTATATTAATTAGAAAATAAAAAAAATGTAATTATTAATGATTAATTTTATAAAATTAATTAATTAATTAATTTTAAATTTTCTAATTAAATTTTAATTAATTAGAAATTTATGAATTATTAGGAATTTATTAGTTATTAAGGCATTAATTTTTACTCTATATATTTTTTTGGCATATTAATTAGGAAATAACAAATTATTTAAGCCATTAAGAAATAATATTTAGTATATTATTTTAAATTGCATATAATTAGAATAATATAAAATATTTATTAATTAGTATTATTAGAATTAATTTGAAAATTAAAAATTGATTATTAATCTTGGTAATAATTTTCAATTAATTATGAAAATTAACTTTGTAATTAATTTGTTATAATTATTTAGGAAAATGGTAAATAATTGATAGTATATGCATATATTTTGTATATTAATTAGGAAAGTAATAATAATTAATTAATTTTATAGTTAATTGTGAAATTAAGAGTAAATTATTATTTTTGTGATAAAATTTTATAATTAATTAAGACATTAGAAATTAAGTTTTAATTTTATATTATATTATTGTTAATTATGGAATGTGATGTTCATATACATTAATTTGTATAAATTTAAAAAATGATGAAAAATTATGAGTTGTTGTATTGAGTTGTGATGAATGGTTGTATTAGATGTGCTTTTTTATGTAATTTTTTTTTTCATAGTGTTGGGGGTTCTAGTGAAGATATATTAAAAGTACTTTCTTTTTCTTACACATACATTAATTATAGATCTCATATTAAGGTTTGGTAGGTTTTGGTTTTTTACCGAAATTTCATTAGACTAGTAGTTAAGCCTTAGACACCTGTTTACTGAATTAATCACATTGAGTGTGAGAAATTTACTAAATTGTCTCAAAGGATAGTTTGAAAATGCATTGTTTGAATATAATCATGATATATGTCATTAGTTAAATGCAAATGTATGAATTTTGGTAGTATGATATCATTTTCCATATTGTGCTCCATGTGCATATTGAAATATATGTAGATTATATTGTATGAATTATGTGATAAGGTGTATATCCATTTGTTTGCACTTGTTTTATATCGTGCACTTGGAGAACTATGGCGATAAGCTATTGAAATTTACACAAGTGCGTTGATGTATATATGACCATGTTTGGTCCAATAGATAATGTATTTTTGAATGGGTTAGGTTCAAACCTTGAAAATACATGAAATTCAATGAATCCTTGGTATGAGATTGCGAATGTGAAATATAATGGTAGTTACTTGTCTGTGACGTAATTTTTGGTACAAAATGAGTTCAAATCATGAATGGATTTACCATAGGCTAAATGATGGGCTATTAAATCTAAATTTTTAAAGGGTATGGAAACTTTTATAATGTTTGCATATAGGCATCTAGAGTATAAGGATGAGAATAAGATAAAATGTCCATGTAATCATAGGAGGTGTCAAAATCGATGATATGAGGATGTTGAAATGGTTAGGACCCATCTTGCTAAATATGGATTTGTACATGATTATTATCGGTGGACTAGACACAGTAAACCATATGTGAAAACAAATTTAGGCACATCAGTTGTTGTGGAAGAAGCAAACTTTCCTGCTATTATTTATTATGAGTCTCATAGCACCTACTATGAAATGGTAATGGATGTTGTTGGTCTATCATTTCATGCAAGTGATGTAGGGAAAACACTAAATGCTGAAGTGCAACATTTTTATAACATGTTACACATTACAGAAAAAGAAGTATGGCTTAGATGTAGTATCCATTTACAATTGCCAATTGTTGCTCAATGTTGAATATTAAGGTAGAACATCATATGCTTGAAAGATGTTATGATAATATATGTTAATTAATGCAAACGTTGTTACCTACGGATAATGCTATGACCAAGGACTTTTATAGCACAAAGCAAATGGTACAATGAATGGGTTTACCAATAGAAATGATTCATTGTTGTAAGAATGATTGTATGACTTATTTAAGAGAAGATAGTAAGTTAAGTAGTTATAAATTTTTATGCATGTTTGTGGTATAAGACATCCAGTGTTGGAAGTTCTAATAAAAATTTGACTATTTCATATAAGAAAATGTACTATTTTTGCTCACTCCCTAATTACAAAGGTTGTATGCATCCAAAACCACAATTAAAGATATGAGATAGGATATTGAGTATGTTAAAGGAGAATATGGTGTGATGAGGCATTGCTCAGACTTAAAAGCTTGGAAACATTTTGATATGATGCATTTGACATTTATAGTTAAATGTAGGAATGTAAGAGTTGGTCTTTGCATAGATGGGTTTCAACCATTCGATCAGTCAAGATAATAATATTCTTCTTGACTAGTAATACTCACTCCATACAATTTACCATCATGAATGTGTATCAAAGAAGAATATATATTTTTAACTGTGATAGTTATAGGGCCCAAGAATCCAAACTAGGAATCCAAAGGATAAGTTGGATGTATTCTTGAAACCATTTAGTACAGAGATGAATAAGCTATGCAAAGTAGGGGGTGGAAACATACGATGTGTCCAACAAGTAGAATTTTCAATTATGTACTGCATTAATGTGGATAATTAATGATTTTCCTACATATTATCTATTGTCAGGATGGAGTACAATGGGAAAGTTGGCATGACCTTATTGCATGGACAGCTCATATGCTTTTACTCTGCCGAAAGGGAGGAAGACATCTTGGTTTGACAACCAACATAAATTTTTACCTAATGAACATCTATTTTGGAGGAATAGAATAGCTTTTCTTAAAAATAAAATCATGATTGACATTACACCACCAATCTAGTATGGATATGATATATTAATAGAGATAGAGGATTAGAGATTCCAAAAGGTAACCAATATGGATGTTTGGACTTATTTCAAAAGTAACTAGCTAGAGGAAATGAAACATATTTTGGGATTTGCCAAATTAGAAATTCAACCTGATTAGGCATAATTTGGATGTGATGCACATTAAGAAGATTGTTTTTGATAACGTGTCTAATACAGTGATGAATGTGGAACGAAAAACAAAAGATAATGCCAAATCAAGGGAAGACTTAAAATTTTTTTTTATCAAAGATCGAAACCAGATCATGATCCTAAAACTAGAAAATATCCTAAAGCATGTTACAGTATTGACAAATGGACAAAATAAGTTTTATGTGAATGGGTTAAAAGAATATGAATTCCAAATGGATGTGTTTCAAATATAGGAAGATGTGTGGACATGTAAAAGCTTAAGTTGTCTAGAATGAAAAGTCATAATTGTCATGTGTTCATGCAATGATTGATACTAATTGCATTTTGATAATTACTTCTAGCGCATGTTGGGCATGCCCTTATAGAGTTAAGCCATTTCTTCTCGGATTTAACTTCAAATGTTATACGCGTGGATGATATGAGATGGTTGGAGTGAGAGATTCTAATTATTTTGTGTAAGCTTGAACATATATTTCCCCAAGCTTCTTTAGCCATATAGAACATCTCCCAATTCATCTTTCATATGAAGTGAGAATCACATGTCAAATTCAATATCGATGGATGTATCCATTCAAAAGGTACCTTTGAAAGTTAAAAAATAACTTGTGAAATAAAACTCAAGTTGAAAGTTCAATAAGTAATGCATATTTAGTTAAAGAAGCGTCAATTTTCCATGCACACTGATTTTAGCCCAATGTTAATACATGACATAAAAAATTCCCTTGAAATAATGATGAATATAAAGGGGGTTATAAAGAATATGATGGGATGCTTAGTACATTCAAACCTATAAGTCGCCCATTGGAGGGGTTCAAAATAAGAATGCTAACAGACAAATAATATCATGCTGTGAACATGAATATTCTACTAAACTTTGAGGAAGTAACACCTTTTATTGAGTAAGTATTCATCTTGATTTCTATTTTTCAAAGATAATATGTAATTGCACATGTATATATTCATATGTGTTACTCTTTTCAAATACTGTTAAGGATTTACATGTCAGGGTTATAACAAAGTTACCCAGCAATTGCTAACAATTAGCTAGATGCGTATGTGGAGAATAATTTTGTAATTTGGTTTAATCAATATGTGAGTATATAAAATGCATAATAAACATTTATTTTCAGGTATGTTTAACACAATTTAATATTCAATAATTTAATTAATATTCATTATGGGCACATAATCGATCAAATAATGTTACCAACATTTTCAACAAGGATTTTGCAAACGATCCATTATACATTTTTAAAGTTGTATAATGGATATTATGTCAATGGTTACAAATTTAACAAGACAACATATGGTTCTAATAGAACAATTAATAATAACAGGGTTTGCATAAAAGGCGCAAATTATAGTGTGGATGAGACTGATTATTACAGTCAATTAACTGAAGTTTTGGAGTTATAGTACCATACATTACCCTTATAAGAAGACTATTTTATTCAATTGTGAGTGGTTTGATCCTATAGCAAATGTTGATATGATAGTTCATAAGCAATACAAACTTCTTAATGTGAACTATAAAAAGAGAGTCAATAAGTATGAACCATTTGTCCTCGCTTCATAATCAACACAAGTGTATTATTCCATATATCCTAGTTTAAAATGGGATAAGAATGATTGGTGGACATTTGAAAAATAAAAGCTAGATCTATGGTAGAAATTTTGGTTTTAACTTTCAAGTTGAAGATTAAATAATGGACTTGAATGATCCAACTAGTTTATTTGATAACATTGAAATCAGGACAATGTGTTAAAAATGAAGAATTAGATAATAAAGATAATAATGATGACAATAATGAGGATGATAATGTTAATTTACATAACGCCGATAGTAATTAAATGTAGTTTTATCATCACTTAATTTATAATATATATATATATATATATATATATATATATATATATATATATATATTAATGCATAAATGAATGTGAATGTTTATGAATACATATATACATATTTCATAGGATGTGAGGGAATTATTGATATTATGGGTGTTCATCAAGAAGAGGTACTAAACGAGGTACTAGCCAAGGCCAACATTATAGGCATTCTTCTTCGTCACCTTATGTCCCACTATCTGATTTGCTCACTCCATCTCCTTCGACTCCACCATATGCATCATTGCCTTCACCTTATTTGCCTATTTCACCACTAGCTACATTTGTACCATCGCTTGCTTATGATGCTTATGTTGCATCAACAGTTGATCCCTCATCTTCTCATTGATCTAGGCTATAAGTCATTGGTACAAGGTATATTGTTCTAATATTCTCATCTTATATATACATTTATAATAATAATAAAATATAATTTGTTATATATTATGTAAATTTGCATTTTTTTAATACAATTTACTCCAATGAATCGATGTTCTAGTAGGATTTTCTTGATTAGATTTGAACCTTGAAGGTTATGCATGGAAGACTATGTCAGCGGACACCAAATATTTTTATTGGAAGTAGTTCAACGCACAATTTATATTTTTGAATTTATATAATTGTTATTCATATGTTCATATTTTGTTTCTTTATATTGCAGAAGTATTTTCCTTGAGTTGTCATTATGGAGTCCATGGTTAAGATTGCATAAAAGCACTAGGTAGTATTCAAATATTTTTTTTGATTAGAGATGAAACGGTAATAAGCCACATCGAATCTCCCAAGATATATGTGACTGGTGGTAGCAACAATGGGCTATGCCAAAATTTCAAGCTTAGTTTACTCAAGCTTCTAGGAATAGGTGCACAGAGCCTGCTGGAGTTGGTACTAGTCCTTTTCGCCATACAGCTTAATCTAGATTATTCTTTAAGCACTCTATGAATTTGGTTAGTTTATTTACTTAGCTTTTTTTTATTTAATCAAATGTTTGAACTAAAGTAGTAAAATTTCATTTAGGAAAAAGAACTGAAACGTCTACCCACAAATTTTGAGTTTTTTAAAATGACACGCATTGATAAGAAAGACAATCAATTTGTTATAAGAAGTCATAAGAAACCAATTTAAATTAAATAAAAATCAGTGTGTTATTTCTCATTCTGAATAAATTGTTATTATAATAACTTCAATAATATTTCATAATGATTATTCATATTTGTTAGGATGCAGTAAAAAGAAATATTAATGTAGCTACTTCATAGTTATTAGAGGGTTATGCAAAATCTCAAGCCCTTGACATTAGTTGTACCTGGATGTTGTTGGAGGATACAAGAAGAGTAGAGTAATCAGACTTAGCTCTAAGACCACATATAGTCATCCATCTTCCTATGCCAGCTCTTTCTTAGCCACATCATATATGGTTTCTGAGCTAGATTTAGAGCATCCGATTAGAAGGCAAGTCTGAGAATAACTTTAGCATGAGTTTGATATATGGTTTGTTGTCGTTAGCAATCAAATACATTAGACCAAGCAATAAATCATGTAATTGAGCTAACTTTTACATTTGCTATGATACAGAGTTAGAGGCCTCTAGTACCAGCAATCAAACACCATCTTCACCTCCAGAGGATGATGATTATTTAGAGGCACATGATGACGACAGAGATGAATAGTTTTTTTTTCATATTTATGTATATTATGTATATTGTTATTATAAACATAACATAATTTATTTTAATTTTAATAAATTCAATATTTTTATATATCGTGTTTGTTTTAGTATTATTTTTCATAAAATATAAATAATTCATAAAAATATAAAAATTTAATAATATAAGAATTTCAATAAACAAAAATGTTAAACAAAATTATAATGACGAAATAACGATGGAATAGCGACGAAATAGTGATGGAAACCTACCTAATTAATGGCAGAATAGTGATAAAAAATTTTATTACTGTTTTTAGCAATGAAATAGTGATAGAAAATTATGTCAATAAAATTTCGTCAGAAATCACTAAATATAACTATGAAAAATTTCATCGTGATTTCATCACTAAGCTTGGCTATAAAATAGTTATAATTTTTTGCTATGAAAAAATCCATTGTTATTTCATCGTTAATCCTTAGTGACCACCACTCTTAGTAGCAGCATCGCTAGTCCATTGCTAAGGGCTCTTAGTGACAAAATTTGGGGGGTTAGAGATGGAAAATTTCCATTGCTAACCCGATAGATTTTTGTAGTGTAAGTTGCTAGATGCAGGGATCATCTATCTCATCAAGAATAATTCTTAGGTTAGCTTAGTCTTAGTAGTACCTAAAAAAAGGGGGTATGATGGTCATAAAAAATGAAAATAATGAGCTTAGGACCAAGATGAAGTAAAGAGTGTGCATTGATTATAAGAAATTAAATGTGGCAACTCATAAGGACCATTTTGCTTTACCTTTTATTATTCAAATGTTGGAAGAACTTGTAAAGCATAAGTATTGTTTCTTTCAAGATGGATAATCGAGCTACTATTAAATCTAAATAGTGTTGGAAGATCAAAAGAAGACAATGCCCTTATGGTACATTTACCTATCATCACATGCCTTTGGACTGTGTGAAGCATCAATCATTGGGCAAAGATTCATGATCGCCATATTCTCCAAAATGGTGAAATAATGGTTGAAATATTTATGGATGATTTCTTTGTTTTTGGTAATTCTTTTGATAATTGTTTAGCTAACCTTGATAGGTCTTAAAAAGATTTGAGGAGACTAATCTAGTGCTTAATTAGGAAAAACGTCACTTCATGTTTCATGAAGACATAGATCTTAGCCATAAAATCTTATCCAAAGGAATTAAAGTGGACTAAGCCAAAATTGAAGTCATAAACAAGATGCCTCCTCCAGCATTCATCAAGGGCATTAGGAATTTTCCTAGCCATGCAGGTTCTATAAACATCTCATAAAGGATTCTTCTCAAACTTCTAAACATTTTTATGATCTTTTAGTGATAAATGTTCCTTTTCACTTTTCTACTGAATGTTTAAATGTTGTCAATAGGTTGAAAAAGGAGATAGATTCTGCCTTAATCATGACTAACTAGATTAGTCTTTACAATTTGAGTTGATGTGCAATGCTAGTGATTTTATTGTAAGAGTTATTTTAGGACAACATAAAGACAAAAAGCTCTATGTCATTTATTATGCTAGCTAGACCCTCAATGATGGACAAATCAACTATGCAATAATGAAAAAAAAACTCTTGGCTATAGTATTTACTTTTGATAAATATAGGTCTATTTACTTAGCTCTAAAATGATTATTTATACTGACCATATGTTATTTGCTTTTAATGAAAGATGTCGAACTAAGGCTAATATGGTGGTGGTTTTACTTTAATAGTTTGATTTGAAGATCAAAGACCAAATGGAGTCAAAAAAATCAAGTAACCGACCATCTCTCCCAATTAAAGCATATTCAAGAAGAAGAAACAAAAACTCCTATCAATGAATCTTTTTTGGATGAACAACTTACTCTTTATAAGGCTCTCTACACACTAAGGTATGTAGATTATGTTAATTATTTGGTGAGTGGTATTATTCCCTATGATTTTAATTTTTCATTAAAAGAAAATGTTTCTTCATGATGTTAAATACTATTTTTAGGAAGAGCCTTTCTTATTTAAAGAGTACAATAATAGAATCATAAAGAGATGCATATGAGAAGAAGAAATGTTGGATGTCTTAAAAACTTACCATCAAAAGTGTGGAGGATACTTTAGTCCATCCAAAATGGTGGGTAAGGCATTACAATGTGTTTTCTTTTAGCCTTTTTATTCAGTGATGCTTTTGCTTTTGATATTCTTGTGATAGGTAACAAAACACAGGCAATATCTCTATGTGTAATGAGTTGCCTTTAAATTCCATGATCGAGGTAGAACTATTCGATGGCTAAGGCATAAACTTTATGGGGCCTATTCCCAAATCCTTTAGGAATCAATACATCTTTGGTGGTTGTTGATTATATGTCTAAGTGGGTGAAAGTCATTACTACTCTAACTAATGATGCCAAGGTGGTGATCCAATTTCATAAAAGGTGTATCCTTATTTTTCTGGTGCTCCACATGCTATAATAAGTGATAGTGGTTCCCACTTTTATAATAGTCAATTCAAAGCCTTATTGAAAATGTATGGTGTCATACATAAGTTGGCCACTCCTTATCATCCTCAAACAAGTGGCCAAGTGGAGGTTTCTAATTGAGCAATCAAGCAAATTCTAAATAAAACTAATAAGTCATCAAGGAAAGATTGGTCTATGAAGCTCTTTTATGCACTTTGGGCATATGGAACCGCATATAAGACCCACGTCAATACCACTCTTTATCAACTAGTGTTTGGGAAAACATGCCATCTACAGGTGGAGCTAGAACATATAACATATTCTTGAACTTTGACATAAATCTTGTTGGTTATGAAAGGCAGCTTTAACTCAATGAGATTGAGGGAGTTCATCTCCAAGCCTGTGAAAGCAATCAGGTATACAAAGACAAGACTAAATGACAATGTGATTAACACATGCTACCTAAGGAGTTCAAGGAAGACCAATAAGTTCTCTTATTCAACTCATATTTGCAACTATTTCTTGCTAAGCTCAAATCTAAATGGTCGGGAATGTAAGATCATAAAAGTATACCCTTATGGTGCCATTAAAATCACCAATGCAAAGAATGAAACTTTTAAAGTCAATGGACAATAGTTGAAGCCTTAATTTAATGGATATATAATGTCTAAGGGAGAGACACTTCACTTCCCTAATACCTCCTTTTAGAAGCAAAACTCTAAGGGTCATGCTAAAGAACTTAATTTAGCATGTAATTAGGGCATACCTCTATTGTTCTCACTTTATCCTCTATTTGGTTTAATTTCCTTTTTGTATTACCTTTTATCATTTTATGTGTTTTATAGGTTTTAAAGCAAGAGGAAGAAGGCATCTTAAGTGCACAACAAATTTAGGGGAGTTCCTTTTATTATTAAACTTAAGTTCAACCTTCTTCTTCATGTTTGTTTAGTTATGTTTTCTTTATGTTAATTATGTTTTTTATTCAGTTTTTGGCGATTTTCTTTGAATTTTTGTGTTAATTTCATGATCAAAGAAGTATGGGATAGGTATATGTCCATAAGGGCTAAGACTCGTGGCTATAATTGTAATCTATTAACATGTTTTTGTAGGCTGCTAGGTGACATAACTATGCATGGTTGTGTCCAAAGACCCATTAGCCATGTAAGCCAATACACGATCATGTAATAAGAACATATGAAAGGAAAGCTTTAACCAGGATGAGCATGACCTTGTAATCCTATACATGACCATAATCATGGTTGTGTAATGAAACAAAAAAGTGAACCTAGCTTGAACCATGAAGAGCACAACCATGTATCCCACCCCACAGCCATGTAACTTTCTTACAGGGCCATAAACATGGTCATGTACCCTAAAAACCTAAAATTTTGAACTTGATTTGCCTAATTTAAAAATCCATCTCTTTTAATTATTTATTAAAATACAAAATACACGACCATTATCTTCCCTAAAAGTTTTCCCATTTAAATCCTCCCTCTAATTTCAATCTAACACCTTTTAACTTCCTAAAATTTAGCTCCAACCATGTCAAACAAGGTCAAACACACTGCTAATCACTAGCATAGGACTTCCTCCTCATGAGCTTCACCTTCTACCAAGTTATTAATCCTTGTTTTAAGGGAATAAGAGGAAAGGTATGCCATTTTGACCAAATGCCCATTTAGAAAAACATAATTCATTGATAAGGTAGCCTTAGAATCCGTAATGGACTATTTTAGAGCCATTGGGTCACTTTGGTATGTAGATCTTTCTCCTTTATCATACTAGGAACTCACTTTAGAAGCTTAATATCTATTGAGACTTCATTCAAGTATAGTAGTGACATTAGTGACCTTGATTTTTAGTTAGGCAATTGCAAACATCATCTTGACTTAGAAACCATTACATGAGTCATTTTGTTACCTAATGATGGGTTGAATTCATTCCACCTTCTTTCGATTTAATTATTTATTAGCAATCTTTAGGGAGTAGTAAACCTTATCGGGCTCATATGAATAAAATTGTTGAAATTGATGACTTTGCCTTGACATATATCCATCGATTTATGAAATTTTCAATTATAAGATAGGGCAAGAATAATGGTAATATAAAGTGAATTGAGCTTTTCTTTGCAAGGGGATATGGACAAAGCTAAAGCTATTAATATTCTATTTTGGATATTAAAGTATTTAGCTTATGTGGCTGCTCATAAAATATGTTATTTATATGTGGGGTGATTTATGACACTCATTGCCCAACACTTAGGAGTTTTTTATCGTAATAACCATTAACTTACCATAGGAAAAAGGTTGAATTTAGTGTCTTATGATATTATTTTACAGTTGGGATTAATTAAGCTAAGGGGGATGGCTTATGAGTTAAATGATATTGAAGACGAGGAGTGGTATGGAGAAGATGAAGTGGAGATAAGTGAGGAGGATGCTCCTTAAGCCAATGTAAGAGCTTCTAGTGCTCCACTACCTCTACCACCATTCATATGCAATGCAGAAACAATTATAACTTTCATAAAAACCCTTTTTGAGAACATAGATGTATAGCAACAAGAATTTGAAGATGAGGTTCATTTAGGGTTAGCTTCTTTGGATAGTCATATGACTAGCACAGAGGGGTCACTCAAAGCTTACTTCGATCATATTGGTTTCCCACAAGTTCCTCCACCACCACCATCTTTGATAATGTTTTTTGTTTTTCTTATATTTCTTTTTTTCTTATTTATGTCATATGTACTTGTGATCTTCTGTTTTGTGTTTGAACTCATGTTTTATTTTCTTTTATTTCTATATTGAATTTCTATTGTTAATTCAAACTTCTAGCTTTTGCAATTCCATTATCATAACTCTTTCTTCTTTTTGTAGCTTTCTTCTCAAATTGGTTCATAATTGATTCATTCAAGAGAAGTCCTCATTCCACTTCTTTTATTATGCACTTTTAATATCATTAGGGACAATGATAGTTCTAAGTTTGGGGGAGTTTAGTTCATAATTTCATATGATGAATTTTAATGATTTTTTTATGCATAGCATGCTAAAATTTGGTAATTTCAATTAGTTTAGAAAGAGTTTCATTAGTGTAAAGATAAAGAATCAAAGAGGAACATAATAACCTATTTCAATCACTTAAGTAGAATCTGCTTATAATAATAAATTGGTCTTGATTAATATGTTGAATTTATAGTTAATTACCATAATAAAACAATTTGAGCACATCTTAGTGAAATATAGATTTTAAGATTAAAATTTGATAACTATGCATGATTTAGGTAAGAAGGACATTTCTACACATATTAGAACTTACTAAACCACCTGTTAAGGTAAAATCCTATACTTTGAATTCTTAAGGAAATGATGAGACATTCCTTTGCCCCTTATTTAACCCCATCCATACCTTTATATACATTAACCTTTGCCAACTTTTTTTTGAACCTTATATATATTCTCACTTGTGTGTATAAGAGAGCTTGTCCTTTCTTTAACCCATAATTATCATCATAACCATATGACCTAAATAATGTTTACCACCCCTATCAAGAGAATCGAGTTACGATATAGTCATATCATGATGTAATTTGTTATGTGAATAATTACAAAATTTGCAAGAAATGGGATGATATTTGAAAATTTGTTAGCATAAAGTCTAAATCAAGTTTAGGGTTGGCAATTTGATGAGAAAAGAACAAAAAGAAAGAAAGAAAAAGAATTCAATAAAGAAAGATTTATAGGCACCATATTGAAAAATTATGGATATAAAGGGATGTGTTTGAAAATCTTATAAGGAATGAACAAGATAAGTTCATTAATTACTTCACATACAAATTACATTACTGATATAACTTATGTCTTAACAAAATTCTTTTGTCTTTGAGCTTGACCACTTCTTGATAACCTCAGCCCTAGCCTTAAATTATAAGTCTTAAAGACTGAATGATCCTTAGGATGCTAAGATCAAAATTAATGTAGAAAGGTAGGATAGTTTACCTATAGTCATGTGTGTCTTCGAAGAAGTTGAAGACTAATGTTATTTAGATTATATATTATTAGAGATTAAAATATTAAATGAAATATTGCCAAGACACACACACTCTATTGTCATAGTTGATTATAAGTAAAGCATGTTCATAAAGAACTTGTTGTTATAAGAATATTTGCTTATTTGATCAAAATTAAGGTTATCATTAAGGTGAATTTCTTCTTAGGACCTTGGAACTTGATCATGATCAGTTGGATTATTAAATTTTGCTTTATGGGATTAATTCTTACTTGAGGACAAGCAATAGTTTAAGTGTGGGAGAATTTGTTTAGTGCACATGTTCATACATTTAATAGTTCAATTCTCTTTAATTCATGTTTATGTTTTATTAAATTTTGCATAAAAAAATCGCTTATGAAGTGTTTTTTTTATTTGTAGGTCAAAAGAGGAAGAAAAAAGTTCAAAAGGTGAAAATAAGCATTTACATGACCATGTAAAATAGTCTACCTAAAGGCATGATCTACAGGCCTAAAAGGCACGCCTTTGTAAAGAAATAGGAACCGAAGTCCAAGTGCACATCACATTTACATGGCCATATAAGTAGGTACATGATCACACAACCAAAGACACGACCTTGATAAGAAACAAGAGGAATTTTTATCTAGATACACACTCATGTAACAAATCTACACAACCATGTAGCATATAAGAAATGCCATGTAAAAAGGAATCACAAAACACATAAAAAGGAATCATAGTTATACATGGTCATGCATTTTCCTATACGGTAGTATAATACTAAATAACCAATTTTTGAGCTTCATCTTTAGTTATGATTATTTCATTTTCCTACTTCATTGAAGGGTCGAAGGTGTTATAAAAAGGGATCAAGGGTCACAAATTTTAGCATTTATAGTCAAAATCAAGAGAAAAGCTATAAATAAAGATCAAGAAGCTAAGGATCAATCAAAAAGAGCAAGGCTAGAAGCTCAAAGAGTAAGAAGGTGCAATCAATCAATGAGCTAAAGAAGGAGTCTGTGAATTCAACCACTATTAGTTTGATTGTTCTTCTTTTATTTTCTTTATTATGAACTAAATCACTCATGTCTATGATTGTAAATGGATCTTACATAACTACTTGTTGTTTTCTAATCTAAGTCATTTTTGTTTTCATATATCCTTGTATTAGCAATTATTGTGTGCTTAATGATATTAATTAAATGGCCATTAATCATATTTGGCTTTATGAATTAATTATCAGGAGATGCCTTTCATAATATGAAACTTCAATAATTCCTTTAACCAATTATGTGTTGAGAAACCTTAATAAGTTATTGCTACAATTAGAAATCTTATGTTATTTGATAATTGCATGATGTTTAGTGTTGAGAGACTTTTAGCTTAACGTGCTTTTGTATGTTAATTAATACTTGAGAGAGATTAATTAACCATCTTAGTGACTTAGTACCAACACTAGATGAATGAACCAACTAGATGAATATTAGAATCCATAAGAAATTATCAAATAAAGTTGAACCCCTAGTTACCTTTCTCTATTTATTTTTCCCTATTAATTACTGTCTATTATTAGAATTGGTTTTAATCCTTATTTCTTTAGTTTAAATAATTCTTTAATTATATTTTCTAAATAATATAAAAAATAAAACACTTATTACTTAACCTCGGTCCTCGTGGGATTAATATTCATACCTTAGTACACTTTACTACTTATGACTTATGCACTTAAAGTTTAAGCATTAATTTACACTTAGCACACATTTGTCATCAAATCTTGAGGGTCAATACTTTGGCAATACCGCCAAATTCTTGGCTAGAGTCAACACCTGACTTTGGTAAGGATAAAATTTTGGGTGAGGATAGGTTTTGGTATAAATATGTCAACTAAAAGGCTTGACCTATCTTCACCCATCATAAATCAAGCTCAAGAAATTGGTATGACTTAGAGATGAGGTTAGGCACCCCCAAGTGGCCCAAATTTTAGGATTCAACCTTCATAAATCTATGATTCACATATATAAGTTTTGTCTTTGTCAATTACTTAACCCACATTAGAATGGCTCTAATCATTCATCTAGTGTTATTCCACTTATTCACATCAAGTAGAATAGTTATACACATTCACAATGGGGATGGAGAAATACATTACCAAATAAGGGGTTATGCAATCATTAATCAAGATAATAATATGAAAATACAAAGACTCATAACCTAAAATAAAGAAAAACATATTAGTACTAGAGGCTGTAAAAATAGATATCTTTACCTCTTATATATGGCAATTTAATATGAAAGGATCTTACCCATTTTTACCTTATTGGTGGGATTATTAGACTATCACCATAGGACACCCATCATGTATGGAAAAGCAGTATATAATATTTATACATAAACATGTTATGCTTAATGCCAAAGTATTCTTAAGTGCCCAACTAAAAGATATGCAACACAATCATAATATACACCATGTCATAAAAGAGTGTGTATGTGTAAATGGAAAACGTAAAGAAGTCATGCATAAATATGGGTAAAAATAGGAAAGAGGCATGGGGTCCTACTTATAGCCAATACATCAAGCACAAACAAGAGATGCACTATTAGTTACGGAAAGATGCTAAGAGACACCCCTCAACTAGTATATATGTGTGTGAAAAAAAACGTCACATACATCAAATGGAAAATGTAAAGGAAACAAAAGGGGGTCATAGGTGTTCATAACCTGCCTCTAATAATATTTGGTTACATTTGAACATCACATGGATTGAGAGGATATTAGTCTGGCTATGAGAAAGGCTATCAAACACCTTTAAAAGGTTATGTTTATAAACATGATGAAGAACAAGAATAACATACATCAAACAGATATAAAAATAATGAACAGTTCAAGGGTTATTGGCCCATGACCTTTCTCCTTTACTTTTTATTCATACATCCAAACATAAAGGGACAAAAGGTGTAAAAACTAAGCCATAATAAGGCTAAGAAACTCTCTTAAAAGAAATATGTAAACATGAAATATGGTTAACTATGGGAAATAGAGGTACTTGGTTATTGCAACCTAACACATTTTACATATTTTTAGACTTAAAAAAAAAAAAAAAAAAAAGTTAAAAATCAAAGGAGGAAGAGAAAGAAGCTATCATAACCCAAATTTTGGACAATGCCAATGCTAGTAAATGAGAAGGTTTAAGGCCTTCAAAACCTGTAGCAAGCCTAATTTAACTCGTGTGAAGGCTCATTATACCTTTCACTGTGGCACTCTGAAATTAAAATCATAAAGTTATATTAACCACACCTTAAATTCCAAATGATAAAATAATGGGACTTAATTTCAAAACATTTCTTTAAACATTATATTTCTTTCTTTTCTCTTTTCTTACTTTTTTCCTTCCTTCTTTTCTTTCTTTTATTTCATGACATAAATCATATATAAAATAAACTTCCATGGAAGTTATCCTTAGAGTTAAGGGGTTAACCATTAACTTACATAATTTTAGTTTCGATAAATGTTATAATCACTAACATACAGTTCTTTCACATAAAATTTCATTGCACTTTATATCTTAATTATTAACATTTAACTCATATATATAAACTCATTTTAGATAATTCATAATACACTTAAAGACATTATAGAGATAGCTAAAAACATATATGAAATATATAATAAACATGTTTTTTAATTATATATATAATCCTTATTAACCATTATGCATAACAACTTAGGCATCTATAAAGAACAATTGTAGTGCCTTAACATGTACATGATATAAAACCTAAAGACTTTATTGTCAAGCATGAAGCCATGAGATCAATCCTATGCTTAACCTATAAAACGCTTATGTGTGTGAAGGGGTGAGTTCCTTGTGGGAAACTCAATGAGGAATTTTGTATATCTATATAAATGCTCATATGCCATAACATGAATGCTTTCTATCTACATGGCATATCATATGCATACAACATTTACATAGCATATCATTACACCTATGGATAGTCAATTCCATGTTAATCCCTACTTAGGTTATCTTTCTCGCACAGGAGAGTTACCTCACCTACTGTGTGCTCACAGGAGAGTTGTCTCACCAGTCGCATATTTCTCTTACACAAAAAAGCTTCCTCACCAACCATATGCATAACATTCATTCATTTCATATAAGTTATAATCCTTACATAGCTCGTTGTGATTGTTTAGATTCTCACTTCTTCCCTAAACTATCCTCACATCATATGCCATTTTAACTTAACATTTATATCTTAGCATATCATTTCATCCATAAATTACATGTGACTTTTACAGTAATATAATTTGGCCTACTATAACCTACATATAAAACTATGATGCATGTATACAATGGACATTAAAAAACTAGGATAAAACCCCTCACCTAGTATTGTTAATCCTTAATCACTTAACTTTTTCCTTAACATTGATCTACAGCTTGACATGCCTAAATATATCATAGTTCTATATTACTATATTAAAAATATGGAGAGTTCTTTAAACTCACCCATAGAATATATTCCACATATAAAATGAACTATTATTAGCCAAAAATGCCTAAATGACATTAAATCTAAACTTTTCCTAAACTTATGATTTAGTCCAAAAGCTACATTTTCATATACAACTTCCATTATTTGGTTCATAGTCATATAGGTTCTCTTAATTTTTCATTTAACATTCATGTATATATGTATAACTACCATTAATTGAACATCTTAATGGTTTAAATCCACAAACTTTTTGAACTTATCAATTTAGTCCATTTACTTCATTGCATCACAATTAACATCATTAATCCCATTTTGTCATAATTCTCCATTAATTGCCTTAATTCATTAATTCCATAAATGTCCTCAAACTTTCCATATTTACTTAATTTATTCCAAAAGTATAAGTAACCTCAAATTACATTCAATTTGCTATAATTCCTCAATCAATCATTCATTTAAATTATTATACATTTATGTAATCTATTTTCTAGTAATAAATCTCACACAAACATCAATTTTATATTTTAGGACTCAATTTATCATTATTGAAAAATAATCAAATTTCATAAGATCTTGCATGGACATCCAAAATTTTAAAACTTGAATTATTACAACCAGAGCAATTAATATGATTTTTTAGTATCAATTTTTGCTTGGGCCTATTGGGCTGCCACTAGACCACCATGCATGATGGTCGGAGTTCACCGTTTATGGTCATTAGAAAATTGACTATAATTATCATATAGATCTTTCTACTAGAACTTGGTAAGAACTAACAGTGTCATCATACATGCTACTGTTTGCCCAAAATCGATAAATATAAAAAGTTTGACCAAAAGTTTAACTGGCTTTTTTACTATCATCCATCCTCCTTTTTCGACAAATCATATGTTAATGAAAAACTTGTGAACAGAGCTTTTCATAAAAACTTGAATGATCTAAAATGGAACTTTGGTTGGAGAAATATGGTCATTTGAAGTTTTGCCCCCTTTAGCCCTCTCTCTCTGTCTCTCGTGCCAAGTGGTGCGAGACAATGCACTTTTGTTGCCTTTTTATTTTGAGTGTTGCACTTTTTTTTTGCTTTTGGAAGGGGAATATTGTTACCAACTAAGAGGCCTTAGTGTAGGAGCTTTATTAAAAACCTTTTAAGCAAAACCTAAGAGGAAAAACCTTTAAATGAAAAAATAGTACTCACCAAAGACACTAAAGAGCAAGTCAGAATACAACTTAAGGAAAACTTGTCAATAAAAATGTCGAATCTATAAAGGAAAATCATTCTTAATCTAAACCTATTCGGAGTCCAAACTAACCCCAAAACTAGTTAAAGAGTAGGCAACACTATTACATAATCTCTTAGCAAAAACAAAACTAACAGACTCAAATGAGGACACTAACTTAATAATATCAGTATTGGTCATACTAAATTTAAAAAAATAGGGGCTAGAATCATCCAACAATATAAAAGTTTGTAAATAATCAAACTCCACCATCTGCTTATTGAAACCACATTTGTCAAACAGATAAAGACCTTGTTTAATAGCTATAAGCTCACTGTAAAGTATTGAAGGAACATGAGACTCTCGAGAAGAATAGGCAGCCATACACAGTCCTTCCTTATAGCACACCACTATTACCAGTCCATTATTCCTAGACTCCTTATACCATTAAGCATCGACATTGATCTTATAGCAGTCAACTAAGGGCATATGCCATGAGGCTAGACTGGCATGACCCACACAAATAGCCAAGCCTCTGTCATGGCATTCTATAAGTTATCAAGATAGCATTTAGCCTATTTTAACATAAGGTCACCATCAAAACACAAACCACCATACAACATGTTATTTCTCCTAACCCAAGCCATCTAATAACAAATAGAAAATAACTCAAAATTCATCCTCTATAGTTTATCTCTAGTTATTCAAAATGTTTCCAAAGTATTATCCTTTCATAGTTGAAATAAAAGACCATGAAAAGGACTATGAGACCATATATCCACTAAGAAAGGGCATGAAAAAAGAGCATAACACACATCCTCATAGCCAAACCTATAATGAAAGTAGTTAGGACTAACAACCACATGATGTTGAAGTAAGAAGTCATTAGATGGTAAGATATCAGTATAACATCACCAAAGGAATATACGTACCTTAGGAGGCAAACTCAAACTCTATAAAGATTTCCACAACCCCTCCATGTTGGAGCTAGAAGAAGAGGGAGTAGTAGGTAAAGGCAAGACTTTAACCTAATACACACTTTTAATTGAATACACTCACTTATTATCAAAATGGTAGCATAATTAATGTGATACCAAATATCTAGACTAAGAAAGAGCAAGTATAGCCTCTACATTATAGGAAAGAAAATGTTGTATGATAACTTGTTCATTTCACTATTTATTTGGAAGTAATAGATATGAAACAAAAGTGGTATTAGGTAGAGGAGATTAAACCATGGAATTATACAATCTAGGGACCCATTAGTCATGATAAACTCTAATAGAGGTATCATGACTAACACACTAATGAAACCCCTTAACAAATAGAGCTTGCCCCTATAGAATATTGTGCTAAATGTAAAAAGGGTTATAACCTAACTCAACCTCCATGAAATTACCATTAGGGAAATACTTCCATCTAAGAACCTAACCAACTAGCGAGGTAGGCCTAATAATAATCTTACAAATCTGCTAATAAATTAGTGCCTAATTAAATATAGTAAGATCCTTGAAACCCATACCCCCCAAATGTTTAAGGCTGCATAAGAAATACCACGTCTTTTAATAGAGCTTATAATGGCCCTCTTCTATCCCCCACTAAAAATTTACATAAGACCTCTTAATGTCATGTATAATTTACCTTGGAATCCTCAAACAATACATGGAATAAGTAGGTAGGGTTGGATGCTAGACTTGATAAACATTATTCGACCACCCATAAAAAAGATCCCATTGTTCCACCTACTCTGCTGCTTAACAACATTATCTCTGAGATACGTAAATTGAACTTTGTTATTACACATAGAGAAAGTTGGTAACATATCAATAATATCTAACTAAATATTTATAGGAGTATTAAGGCTAAAGGATATGGTCAATTTATCAAAATTCATAAATTAGCTCAAAGCTAAATCATAGGATTATAAAAGGCTTTTTAAATATAAGCAATTTGAAAATACTAGCCTTGCAAAAAACCAAGTTATCATCTACAAAAAAAAAAAAAGGAGAAAAATAATAGGACTATGTCTAAATTCTAACTCTATAGACTAGGCCTTGAGTGATTGCATGAGTTAGGAGAAAGGATAGTGCTTGGGAGCATAATTAGAATAAATAAGAATAGAGGGGGTCTCCTTGCTTAATACCCTGAGAAAGTTGAATGTTGCCTACCACTTGTTTATTTGTAAGGAAATAGTAAGAAACTAAGTAAACAAACACCACATGATAAGATCCACCCATCTCTTATGATAGCCTAAATGAAATATAATCCTTTCAAGATGCATTCATTCCACTCTATCATAAGCCTTGCTCACATCAAGCTTCATGGAGAGGAAACCTTGATGACCACCCCTATCATTCCTAAGCCAATGAAACTTTTAAAACATGATAGAATTATCAATGATAAGTAAACCTGACATAAAAACACGTTGCACATCATTAGTGACATCATTTAAAGTACGCCTCAATCTATCAGTGATTGTTCAGGACACAATCTCATAGAAAACATTGCAGAGGCTAATTGGATAAAAAAATCTCTCATAAAATAAGGACTATTCACTTTAAGGAGTAAGGTGATTAGAGTTACATTTCAAGAACTTATACCAACTCCGTCATTTAAAAACAAGCAGTAGAGACATTAGGGCCCATAATATGCTAAAATTTCTTATAAAACATAATCGACATCCCACGTGGCCCTGAAGCCATGGAAGGGTACATATCAAAAAGTGGTCATTTCATATCATTAGCAGTAAAAGGGGACAACAAGTAGTCATTCATACTATTGGTAACTTGTTCAGGCATCATAGAAAAGATATACTATATATTACCAAGCCTAGAAGTATAAGACCTAAAAATATTATAAAAGTATTTAGTAATCATACCAAAAATACCTTTCTCATTTGAATTCCAAATGCCAACATCATCCTGAATACTAGAAATAAAATTATTTATCCTACATTGAGAAGCTTGCCTATAAAAGAATTTAGAATTATGATGCCTATGGCAACCCAAGTCACCCTAGATCATTGCCTTTAGTAAATCTCTTCTTTTACAAGCAACTTTTCAAGAAGACATTCTAATGAAAGAATTTATTAAATAATATCAACCCTATAATTGTCACCTTTAATCTCCTTAATATGATGTCAAACTTAAATAATATCATTAGGAACTGAATGCAAATTCTTACCTTCATTCAGATAGAGATTGAGTGTAGCTTGAAATACTAGTACGAACATCACCATATGATTCACCCCATGCATCATCAATCACAGCTTCATAATCTTCCTAAAAACCTAAGCCTCCTCAAATTAGAACTTGCTCTTCCCCTTAACCTTAGAAGATCGGTAAGTTGAAACCACATCCAGTTATTATACCATAAGCACAGAGTGATGGCCATAATGAGAATACTCCAAATTTAAAACATAGGTAGTTGAAACATCAAAGTCTAGTCAATGTTAGATAATAAATGGTCCAATCTGTATTATACAAAATATCTTCTTTTCGGCCATTAGCCCATATGAATACAAGACTAAAACCAAATAGATCTCACAAATGATAATAGTCAAAAGTTTATTGAAAAACAGTCATATCATACAAAGGCCTCAGCCTACCCCCTCCCCCCCTTCTCTGCTCTTGCCAAAAATATCTCATTCAAATCCCCACCAGCCTTTACTCACCCTCCCTACCAATATCCATTTAGCCTTTATTAGGGGCACTTCTCTCCTATAAGCACCAACCTTTTTCTCACCTTTTCTACTAATATCCATAAGCAAACCACACTTTAAAGACTATAGGATATTGATTAATATTTGCACCAAACAAACATTTTTATACATTCTCCTATAACCCCATTATTAATTTCTAAAAATTTGCCCAGTTTCATTCCCTAACATTGTAACCACTTTAGAAGTCATGTAACCAACTGGAATGTTATGGAATTGCAGGCAAAAAGCCACATGGTTGAAAAGAAGGTCATAAACATGCTAATGTTCCTTAATCACAGAGAAAATAATCAAGTTTTTAGCAAAGCTCTATGGCTCTCCCATCTAAACTCTGTTACAATCCTCTTCACATTTAGAGTAAAGAATAAAGGTATTTAGGCTAGCTCATTCAATTTCAAACACTTGTAAATGCACAACATTTTAGGGAGAGCTTATCGAAATACTTCTCTATTGATAATTCTATTAGATAGGACTTTATAAGCAAGAAAAGTGAAGCCTTCCTCTTTGCCTCACTCCTTGTTTAATCATATACTACTACTACAAGATTGTCCTTAGTCTCATTTAATTTTAGTTCATCATAAATCTTAGAAAGCTTTTCAGCATCCATGATTTTGAAGAGAAAAAAGAAATAAACATGAAAGAGAAGACACAAAGGAAATACAAGAGAAGAAAATGACCAACCACCTAAAAATTAATGTGGAAATACTTAAAACAGGATCGAGAAAAAACTCTTATGCAATCGTTAAGGCACTAGATGTAATGACCATTTTCATTTACAAAATTCATAGCATCCATGTCTGAAAATACATATGCATAAAGGTTTATCCATCATACACACACAGTCCAACATGTATTTAATGTACACATATGTTAATTAATGTCAAGACTAATGAGCATAACTAGTTCCTATCTAAATGTATGTACATGACACAAGCAGAGAAAGAGTTGGAATTCAGCCGACGACCTATGGTCCATGTGTCTTAATGCAAAACTCTAAGCACAAAGTGTCCAATCCCTATTCTCCGATATATGAAAAATATAATTGCGATTTGGTGAGTCGCAACTCAATGAATAAAAATAATAATCAATTTCATATGTCATAGCCAATAATCAAATATCATCAGAATACATTACAAGTATAACATTTGACTATGCAAGTGTAAGTGCAATAGATTAATTTTTATCGTGACCATGCAAGGCAAACACTGCTCCCAGGAATTCATGTGATTCAAGTGACATTTGATTTTGTTGGTCGACATATAACAAGTGATTCATTTGATCAATAACATGTGCCAATGGGACCTATTAATCTATCTTCCATGTGATTAATAACATATGCCAATGGGACATATTAGTCCATCTTCCAAGTGATTTGCAAGTGTTTGACAAGCTGGTCACAACGTCCTTTTAGTTCCATATGCAAGTGTTCATTCACAAATGGTATACCAAGTAATCATTAAGAGCATATGATTCTCACTTAACTTGTATTCATATGTAAAATGTAACAATTCAATCATATATACATGTAATAGAACATAATCATATCATAAAATTATCACACACACATATATTGAATCTAATTATGGTTTTTACTCACCTTTTGATGTAACCAACCTTTACGATAAGTTTGGTTCTCTCTTTAGGGCTTCCTCAAAGTTTTGAGATCCTAATATTTGATACATACATGGTTATAAGTATGTCAAAATGATTATGAATGCTTGGTATGCAACTATGACATGATTCATGCAAGTGGACCTAGTGTTTATGCATATTTTTCTTATATGGCAGCCTAAGCTTGCTACACTCTCACAATAATAACTTTAGATATGCTTATCCAAATGACTTGATTCTTTTTTCCAAACAAACTAGACACATAATGATATAACATATTCAAATTTCAAGCCAATATCAGACACACAGAAAGTGTGGTTAATTTTTAAAATTTTCCATATTGCAATGTCATATCAGTTTGAGTAGGTCTTACATTCTTAGGTGTATGTCAAATTGTACAAATCCAATTGCAATAATAATCTACCATCAGTTAAAAAAACATATAAAGGAAAATTTTTTTTATGTTTTACTTATTATCTAATTCAGTCTATAAGGTCACCAAAACAAAGGACCAATCTCAGGGTGAGCAAGTTTATAACATGTTGACAAATAGTTATGATGAAGGGACAATATCTCAACAACCATACTATATTTGCAAAAATATTTCATAGGCATGTAGATAAGACATAAATATACAACTTTCAAGTTTGTACCATCATCAAATTCTGAAGATATGGCCATCAAATTCTTGGAAAATATAATTAAAAGAAAGGTGGGGTTTCATCCTGGTATAGGGTCAGTCCCAATCAATGAGCCATATCTCTTTCCACACAACAAATCAATCAAAACTTCTTTACAAGTATTTATAAGGGATATAACCCTACAAATTTTATGTTTTACACTTTGTCAAAATCATAATATAAGGCCATCAAAATATAAGAAAACTAAAAGATTGAAGTCATCTCGGTTGGTTGTGAACCAGCCCTAATGAAGGAGCCATAACTCCTCACACACACCAAATCAAGCAAAACTATTTCATATGCATTTATATGTGATCTAAATCTACAACTTTCATATTTTCACATTCCCTAATTCCTCTTTTAAGGTTATGAAATTATGGGTACAAAATCCTGCTTTAACAGCAAAATCTAACACAAACAGCTCTTGTTCTCTTGGATTTCAACTTCCATCCAAAAGCTCTACCTCAATTATTCCATAATTCTCACTAACCATGCATGATTAACATGTCATGAGAGGTTAATTCTAGTTGAGAAGAAGATAAATTAACTTACCTATTGTCCCATAATTAGAAAACCTTAGGACTCATTCCTAGGCAGCTCACACTTCTTCCTCTCCTTCTTCTTCTTCTTCTTCTTTTTCCTTTCTTTTTTTCTTCCTTAGCTCTCTTTCTCTCTCTTCTGCTATAACTCATGTCTAACCCCTTAATTCTGATCCTAATGGGTCAAAAATTCTACGTGTAAGCCTATTACAATAAGACAAAATCATGGTGTTGCATTCCTATTGGTTGGGAGTTCACTTTCCTCATTTAGTCCCTTTTCTTCACTTCTTAAGCACTTTTAACCATCTCTTAATTCCTAAATGCTCCTTATACTTTTAAAATAAGTTCAATAAAACCATTATTTATGATGCTATAACATGCACACAACATAAAACAATTTGTCATGCAAGTATACAAACACTATATATATGTTCAAGTATCCTAAATGCAATGGTACATGTGTCATCGTCGTGCTTATCGAATTCACATATCTAAATGATAATTTATCTAATGCATATGTTCATGTGGGATTTCATATCATTTATGCAATTAATATGTTCATGTGATAATGCCAAAGAATATGGATAGGGATGTTACATGATGATTGATGAAGGATCCCATTTTGAGTCATAGAAGTATGAAAAGAATAAAAAAAATATTCTTTAACATTATCACTTCTTAATATTCTCACAGATTGATTAAACTCAATGTGAATTTCAGTACAAAATTATTAAAATTGTGAAAGTAACTTAGAATGAGATTTTATTAAATAAAGCTAAGTCATATGAGAAAAATCAACCACAAATGTAACAAAGTATCTAAAACCCGTATTAGAAACAATAGGACAAGGTCCTCAAACATCTAAATTCACTAACTCAAAGGTATAACTAACCCTTTTATTAACTTAAGGACTAAAAGATACACGATGATGTTTTGGAAATTTTTGTCCCTTGGTGCCCTAGAAGGGGGTTGAATGGGAAATTGCAAGTAAAACCAATGAAAGCTATGTGTAGAAATAATGAGAAATCAACACAATCAATTTATAGAGGTTTAACACAATTCTGCCTACGTCCTCTCCTCTAGTCCCTCCACTAGAGCCTTCACTATCAAGATAGATTCCAAGTGCTATCAATCACCTTTACACTAGTAGTTTTTAGGGACAAACCATTTACTCATTGCCAATTTCATATCCTCAAATGTCTGAATAAGTCTTTCACCATGTCTTCACCTATTGATCATAAATTGATCCCACCATATGCTTCCATAGTCAATGAATTCCATGGTTGATAATTTCACCTTCTTCTTCTCAGAGTACTCATGACAATCAAACACATGCTCAACCTTTGTTTCCCACTATAGGTACTACTCTGGACCATTCTTGCTTTGAAAGGTAAGAGTTTTCATCTTAATGCTACTTAGGTTACTATCTCTTTTGGAAGTAGCTTTGTTGGATATCGATTCCTCCTAGTATGAATCATCTTCTTCCTCCTCCTCGATTATACATCGTCTAGAGGATTTACAACTTGATAGGGATTGTATATGTCATATAACCTTGCATTCAGTTTTTTAAATTGTTCCTTAATAGCCTTCATGATTAATTTCATGTCATTATTTTGTGATTTTTTTCATTGCTCATGCTTATAAAATATAAAATTTTTTATTAATAAAAGAAAATTATTCCTCACATGCTTCGTCACGTGTTTGCACTCGATAATCACTTATGTTTTACACAATATAGGCTTTTACCTTATAATGATCTCACTGCTCTTGCCTTTTACCTCTCAAGCTAGCATTCTTTATGTTCTTAAAATAATCAAAATCAACAAATCTTAAGAAATAATTAACAATTGATGACAACCTTAAAGATCAAGACTTTCAAAGACTTAGTTGAGGCAAACAAAATCATAAAGAAATTTGATTAATAGAACTAAGAAAATAAGAAAACTTTAAAAGAAATAAAGGACATATGAAAGTAAGTAACTAGAATATAATGAAATAAACACAAAAACTACTTGTGTAAAGAAACTCAAAAATCACAAATCACGAAGCAACTCAATTACACCCTATTAAAACAAAATTTCTCTGTTGGGAATCTGAAACTTGCAATTTTCCTTTTCTTTTTCTTCAATTTCATTTTTATTTTCCCTCTTTTTACATTCTCTTTTTTTTTTAATGGCTCTTCTTTTTTTATTTTTTTTTATAAAGAGATGAAACTAACACTTTGAGTTTAATGATGCAAACTCTAATAATGACAATTTGAAACCCAATAATTATAAATAATTATGAACTTCAAATATGTATATTGAAAACCAACACCAATAATGTGAAATCAATGGTGATCAATTTGATTGACACACAACACAAGGAAATGCACAAAAGAAGATAAATGGAAGATAGAACTAGAAAAAAGATTTTAGAGAAATGAAAACAAAAAAGACACGAAACATAGAGAATAAATGATAAACAAAGGATACGTAACATGATTTTATAACCGAACTCTGATACCAACTGATAAAGAACCTACTAGGAGGCCTATGTAGGAACTCTTTCTATGGTTGTTAACATTGCCCAAGAAAGCTAGAAAATCAAGTTAACAATCAAAGATTAGAACCTAAATGAAACTAAGTCCTTAGAACCCCAATCTTGAAGACATCACATAGGTTGATCACCCCCTTTGATAAGTCTAATTTTGTATTCTACCAAGAACATAAGAAATCAAAGCATAATACTTGCTCAAATTTAATAATATTGATTAAATATTATGTTAATTTGTAATACAAGGCTAGGACTTATATAGAACCTTACAAAATGAAGTTTCATATATAGAAAAGGCTTAAAATTCCTAAATATAGTTATATCTAAATAGGAAACACATTCTAGATAAAAATACTTGCTAAATAGGAAAGAAAAAACATAAAACTTAGTTAACAAAATAAGAAAACATATTGTTCTTAAAACACAAGGCCATGGGACACAATCGTGCATTGCTGTTACCCCAATTTACTAAAATGCTTCCTCAACACATGGTCGTGTCATGAAGCCATGTGTTTTCAATTAATTCTGCCTAAACTTTGTTCCTCAAAGCATTGTCATGCATCGTACCTGTGTATTTTCATTTTCTTCTGGTTATTCAAGATATGGTCGTGCATGGCCCTTCTTACTTCAATTAATCTTCTTTTGACTTGTAGCCTTCTTCTTAAGGTTCTTTCCATGTAATTAAGGTGCAAATGGCTTGTTTTTAGCTTAAAGAAGATCTTGTAATTTCCTTTTGTAGCTACATGATTCATCCTTGCAATGCTTCTTTCATTCTTTTTGTTCTTGCCCTAGTAAATGGACCTCCAATCCCTTGCAATAGATTTTAGGAAGGCTTGCTAGCACCTTCATCTCCATCAGAAAAGAACGGTTTTGTTGGCCCTAGGCACCAAAAAGAGAGGTTGAATTGGTGTATTAAAAAAATTAAAATAAGGGCAAAGAAATTAATAAAAGAAAGACATACGATTTATAGTGGTTTGGGTATAATCGACCTATGTCCACTCCCTAATTCTCTGCAATTGGGTGTTCCACTAACTTAAAATGGTGTTTCTAAGCTCACAGCTAACTTTTACACTTTGTGTTTTCAAGGCTCACACAACAACCTTTACACTTTGTGCTTTCAAGGCTCACACAATAACCTCTCGTACAAGTGTTTTCTAAGGATCACACTAAAACCTCTCTTGAGTGTTTTCACAGGCTCTCGCTATAACCTTTCTTACAATTGGTGTTTAATGCTCACACCCGACACTTACAATCTCATAAAGAAGAGAAGAAAAGGAGTAGCAAAAGATTGAGAGCTTTAACACAAGTAATGAATTCTATTTCTATCTTATTTATCATTGTTTGGTGGAGTATTTACACCTCATACCCACCAAAGAGACGTTAGTCTTTAAAGCTCAACAAATCTTCAAGACATGCTAGGCAGATTCTGCATTAATTATATGTCAAGTAAGAGTCGCGATCGCTACTGGTCAATTATGGTTGCAAAATCCAAATTTTCATACGAGAGCCAAAAATTGCAGTGAAAAAATCGATTTGTGTCTAGAGGCTAGTCCATATGGCAGCTCCTCATTGGTCTATTAGGAGAATATAGTCGTTGTGTTCTAACTGCCCATAAAAGTCACTATGGCGATTCTTCTTTATACAGGGCGCGACTCAGGACACAAATTCTTCTGTTTGAAAGACAATCTTCTTCTTTTTGAATCACGGTAGCTACCCAAAATGTTGCTCTTGCGAATTTTGTTCTCCAACGGATACCTGAGACACTTGGTATGCTATAATTGCGGACTGGCTTCCTTCTTTGATCACTTTGAAAGTCGTGGTTGCGATTGAGGCGTGACACAGACCATAAATTCGTTTGTGACTTTGGCACTTCCATCTTTGGATAAGTCGCAGCAACGAAGATGCCCACGAATCCCTCTGGTTGATTTTCACCCTTTCTTTGAACTAGGTTGCGGTCGCAAATTACAGACCCCTGACTGTGAATTTGCATGAATTTGCCTTCATGAAGATTATGCAATTCTTCCAACTTCCAATTCAAATCTAACTTAATTTATGCAAAACACTGCTCAATTGAAAATATTAAGATTGATCAATCTCCTTTGTCAAGATCAAAAAAGGTCCAAGACTTAGGATTAACCATCCTAGTCCAACAATCTCCCCCTTTTTTATTTTGACAACCTAGATTGATCCTAAGAGAAAATAATGTAGAAATGTGAAGTTAGAGTATAATATGATTCAATGAATACTTAAGGTGAAATTTCTAAGTATGGCATTCAATCATTCAAAGTGAAATTTCTAAAAATCATAAGTATGATAGAATGATGCTCCTCCTCAACTTATGTTTTGCAAGTTATTTTCTCTTCCCCTTAGACGTAGATTCGTTCTATCTCTCCCCTTTTGGCAAGGCTAAAAAGAGGGTTCATAAGGGAAAAGAATACATGCATAAGTAGTTAAGTAATCATAGGAAGGAAATGTATAAACAAATGAAGTAAAGTTAGCACATAACACAAAATTTTAGCAAAGAAACAACTTTGTATATATATATATATATATATATATATAAACTTGGAAACAAGTTGTGTGGGATCACTTTTTTGCAAAAAAAAAAAAAAGAAAATACAAAAGAGATCCTAAACTAGAAAGCAGGAGAATCATCTCCAGAAAAGTTTTCATCTTTACCCTGATCTTCAGCTTTAGCCTCGTCTCCATCCTCCACTTCTTCATTGCCTTCTTCTTCATGAGTATCATCAAACTTTGTGAAGTCCGAAAGATGGCAAGGAGGGACTCCCAACTTCTCTTGCAAATCGATCATATCACTATGACGAAGAGAGAGGAACATAAATCTCCTTTTCATCATTGTCATCAACTTATCAAGCTTTTTGTTGATGGTTGCAATAGAGAGTTTAGCCTTAGGCTTTGGTTAAGGAGGGATGGATGGAGCTCCATCTTCAATAGCTAGTCTTTTCCTTTTAGAAGCTTATGAAGTCTCCATTTTCTTAGCTCCAATGGCACTTAGGGTATAGGTATAGGTGTCCGGGTGAATAGCCTTGGTGTTTATATGGTAGGTGAGATCAAGGAAGTTTTGTGAAGGGAGAAGTTTCTTGGCAAGGAATTTCTCATTTTCCTCATCAAGTGCTCCTACAAAGCAATAAATAGTTGTGATATGTGAAGGTAAAAGGAATTGGCTCTTGGGTTTGGTACTCATATGGATCAATTGATCCATAAGATACCGTCCGGATTGAATTAGCTTATTTTTGACAAGGCAAAAGAGAAATGCCAAGTCTTTTTGTGATACTTTCTAGTTACCATCACCTCTAGCATTTACCAAAAAGGTGAAGATACGATGAAGTATCCAAAGGGGTAGGGTTTTAATGTGTTTGGTTAAGGAGGATCTCGAGTCGTGTTTGGTTTCAATTGAAATTTTTGACCAAAATTTGGAGTAAATGACATCAAGTGCGGAGATTATGAAGAGGATGTTTTCTCCGACTTGAAGATTGAAGAGAGAAGAAAGTTGGTCGAAAGTAATATAAAAAGGATCACCAAAGGCCTAGAATACTAACCCATATTGCCCCACTAGTGAATCAGCTTTACAACTCAATTGGATCGTGCACATGAATTCCCACATAATTTTTTCATAACCGAGTTCATCCTAAAAGGTGAACTCATTCCAACCCAAATTGGAGAGGAAAGCACGAATCTCTGCATTGATACCTAAGGTTTCCAGTAGAAAGGTAAAAGGAATCTTGTTAGGGAGGATGATTTAGAAGAATTGGCTTTGTACCTTTCTTCCTCCTCCTTGGTAATGCCTTTCATAAAGTAGAGTGCATGGGGTGCACATGGCTAAGCCATAACCTTGCCTTTGTCTGCCTTGAGATTTTCTTAGGAGCCATTTCAAAGGGTGAAGAAATTTGTATTTTTAGAGAGATTTGAGAGAGTGATAAATTGATTTTGGAAGAGAAGTGAGGATGATGTTGTTGAAATGGGTATTTATAGCCATTTAAAGTATGTGTAAATGGCTAGAAATGACTATAAATGAATTGATGAAGAGATACAAATGGTACATAGTTAAATCACTTAAATGTCTAGGCACTTACCCTAATTCGCATCCGCGAATCCATGAGTCGCGACCTCGAATGATAGAAAGTGTGAGTAACGGACAAATGTTCATCAGGAATACGCACTTCAATGGTAAAAAATTTGAATTCTTAACCAAAATTTATGGTGAAGCTTATTTCTCGCGATCACGATTTGATGTTTAATAGCCAGGTGACTAGAACTTGTAATTCGTGATCATGAAGATAAGATAGCGATCACGAATTATGAGTCAGCAAGAATAAGAATAAAATAAGTTTTAAAATAATCAAAATTGTGATCCACTTGGAATATGCCACACATAAAATATAAGACATACATTTAACAAACAACACACAACACACATAGCAATCATACATATAAGATCAAAATTTTCACTTTAGGGAGCTTCCATCAAGCATTCCCAATTCTCTCTTAATGAAGTTCAATCTTTCTTCATTGAGAGGTTTAGTAAAAATATCTGCAAATTGATGATTTGTGTCAATAAACTCTAACACAACATCACCTTTTTACATATGATCTCTAAGGAAATGATGTATAATATGTATGTGTTTGCTCCTAGAATGTTGGATGGGATTCTTAGAAAGATTAATAGCACTAGTGTTATCACATTTAATAGGAATGTGATCAATCACTTTGCCAAAATCCTTCAATTGTTATTTCATCCAAAGAAATTGTGTACAACAGCCCGCAACAACATACTCGGCTTCTATGGTGGATAAGGCAACCGAAACTTATTATTTGCTAATCCAAGATACTAGGCATTCACCTATAAATTAGCAAGTACTAGAAGTGCTTTTTCTATCTAATAAACTACCCGTATAATCTGCATTCGAATATCCTATAAGACTAAAGGATGAATCCTGAGGATACCATAACCTTAAGTGAATTGAGCCATGGAAATACTTAAAAATCCTCTTAACATCATTTAAATGTGACTCTCTAGGAGAGGATTAGAATCTAGCACACATACAAACACTAAAAATGATATCTAGCCTATAAGCAATAAGATAAAGTAAAGATCTGATCATACCTCAATATCTCTTTTCATCTATTGTCTTACCCGATTCATCTTTGTCTAGTTTGATGGTACCACTCATGGGGGTCTTGGCTACTTTGCAACCATCTATGCCAAACTTTTTAAGTATTTCCCTTGTGTACTTGGCTTGGTTGATGAAGATCCCTTCTTTGGTTTACATGATTTGTAGACCGAAGCTCTCCCATCATGCTCATTTCGAATTCCCTAGTCATACACTTAGCAAAATCCTCATAAAGAGTCTCATTAGTAGCACAAAAAATGATATCATTAACATAGATTTATACAATTAATGTATCATGCTTATGCTTTTTAACAAATAGTATGGTGTCCACCTTTCCTTTTTCAAACTCATTTTTCAAGAGAAATGAACTAAGCCTTTCATACCAGGCTCTTGGAGCTTGTTTCAATCCATATAAGGCTTTGTTCAATTTAAAAACATGATTTGGAAAACATTGTGACTCAAAACCAGGAGGTTGTTCAACATAAACTTCCTCCTTAATGATTCCATTCAAAAATGCACTTTTAACATCCATTTGAAAAAGCTTAAAATTCATGTGGCATATATAAGCTAAGAGTATCCTAATGGCCTCTAATCTTGTAACGGGGGCAAATGTCTCATCACAATATATGCCTTCCTCTTGGTTGTATCTCTTAGCAACCAATCTAAACTTTATTTCTTGTGATAAAACCTTGCTCATCTAACTTGTTCCTAAACACCCATTTGCAACCTACAATGGAGTGTTCCTTAGGCCTAGGGATAAGTTCCTATACCTTGTTTCTCTTAAATTGGTTGAGTTCCTCTTACATAGCAAGCACCCAACTCTCATCATTAAGAGCCTTATCAATTGACTTTCACTCTAGTTGAGAAACAAAGGCAATATTATTATCTAAAGGATTAAGTTGTGATTTAGTACTTATACCCTTGGAGGTATCACCAATGATCAAGTCCTTGGGTTGATATTTGAAAAATCTTCAATCTTTGGTAAATCTTGGCTTGGCTCATCTCTTTGTTGATGTTGTGGCTCCTCATCTTCCTTTGATGATTCACCTCCTTCCTTGCTTTTATCCTTTCTTTTTATGGTGTCTTCAAATTTCAGCTTTTCAAAATCACCTATAAGATCATCAACACAAACACCTTTCCCAAGATTAAGTTTACTAGATTCATCAAAGACAACATTCATAGATTCAACTACCATTGAACTTTTGTTAAAGACTTTATATGCCTTGCTAGAGGTGAATAGCCTAAGAATATTCCTTCATTGGTTTTAGAGTCAAATTTCCCAAGATTATCCTTGGTATTTAAAATATAACACTTACATCTAAATACTCTTAGGTATTAAATCTTGGGTTTTCTACCATTCCATAGCTCATAAGAAATTTTTATTGAGAATGGGTCTTTTGAAAACTCTATTTGCAATGAAACACAAAGTATTAATGGCTTTAGCCTAAAAGTAATTCGGTAAAGAATACTCATTGAGCATAGCCATAGCCATTTCTACTAGTGTTCTATTTTTTCTCTCTACAACACCATTTTGTTTTAGTGTTCTAGGAGTTTAAAAATTATGAAAAACTCAATTCTCTAAACAATAAGTTTTAAAAGATCCATTTTGAAATTTTTTTCCATAGTCACTTCTAATAAAAGAAATGAAGTTATCTTTTTCATTTTGAACTATTTTTGCAAAACTTTTGAAAGCTTCAAAAGTATCACTCTTATGAGCTAAAAAGGATACCCAAGTAAACCTAGAGTAGTCATCAACTAGGACTAGTGCAAGATGTTTTCCACTTAAGCTAGCACTCCTAGTAGGTCCTATCAAATCCTTATGAACTAGTTAAAGAGATATAGAAGAACTTACAACATTTTTTGCTTTGTGGGAGGCTAGATGTTGCTTCTCCATTTGGTAAGGACTACATGTCTTATCTTTAGTGAAATTTAGCTTGGGAAGGCCTTTCACCAACTTTCCTTTAGATAGGCTTTAAAGATGATCCATGTTTACATGTCCAAGCCTTCTATGCCATAACCAAGCTTCATTGCTTAAAGACATAAGACACTTAAAAGATTGGTTAGCCAAATTGTCTAAGTCAATTGAATAGGTATTGCCTTTCCTTTCACCTTTGAAAATAACCTCATCATCCACTAAGGTGGTGACTCAACATTCCCTAGGATCAAAGGTGACT
>CATIWR010289060.1:0-26478 GCA_949677035.1 Omphalea diandra
TCAGGCAGGTTTCTTACCCTTATACGTTTTATTAAAACCATTATAAAAATACTCCCCGCCCCCGGTACCCCCCCCCCCCCCCCCCCCCAACCAACTCCCTCACTATGCAGTTGTTTTTGTAGTAATGCTTATTTATGTTGGACTGTGACCCTACGCACTTTTTATTTCTATATTTATGGCCATAATTACTTGTATATACAGTTATATTCATGGTAATAAGTACTTTTATATCCTATTATATTTCCTAAACTTTTAAGTGCACTTTTATTCTGCAATATGATATTATGAACTACTATAAATATTAAACTACAGTTTAGCAAAGAAACTACAGAATCTTCGTGTCGCCAATAGATTGTTGTGATATTTTTATCTAACTCCACCTTCTTTCCACCAAATATGCTATTATGAAATGTTATATTTGAAATATAGATAATTTTTATTCGTTTCACATAGTCTTGAAGACTATTGATTGAATGGTCAATTTTCCCTTCTTTTGACGTGTTTCACTTTCATTTTAATTTGGATTATACATGAATAAGATCAAAGATTAAACAATTAAATTATAAGCCAGTTTGAATCGTGCAGTACATATAGTATTTAGGATATAAAATAGTGTCATGGATCCTATCTTAATTATTAGGTACTTGTTTTCGCGCACCAACGCGCGAATATTCACCTAATTACCTTATAAGTTCAAATTGATTTCTTGCAAAACTAAGGTATGCAATTAGAGGTAGTTGTTTTTGGTTTGACCCAAAAATTTGACTAAAATCGCTCAAAAAAGGTGATATTAACTTGATCCAAATCCAAATAAATTCGAAACGACCGGAACTTAAAATTACCCAAAAATATTTTAGGTTAGATAAAGATCAATCTGACAAATTGGGTCAACAATGCCTTGAATAGGTCAATCCGACAAATCGGGTCAACACAACCTTGAATAGGTCAATCGATAACTTGATCTAATTGACTTGATTTTATATATATATATATATAAGGTGGAACAATTAAAATAAAAAAAAGGAAGAAATTTATTTTTTAAAAAATAAATTATTTAAATAAATTCAACTTCAACTTCAACTTTAATTTTTTGATTTTTGATTTTAGTTTTTAATTTTAAATTTAAATATAAAATTATCATATAAAAGTATATAATAAATTTAATTAAGTAAAAATAGGATGAAATTGAATACAAAATAAAAGTATTATCTTAATTAATCTCATGTAATTGATTTTTAAATATTTCTTAAAGTTTTTATTATAAATTATTTAAATAATTTATTATTTAAAATATAAAAATTAAATTATTAAGGAGAGATTGAGAGGAAAAATTTTTTAAATGAGATCTTGAGAGATTTATGAATTATAAATTTAAATTTTAGAAATTTATAGATTTAAATATAAAATTAAAATTCTACATATAAAAGTATATAATAAATTTAATTAAGCAAAAACGAGATTAAATTGAATATAAAATAAAAGTATGATGTTAATTAAACTCATGTAGTTAATTTTTAAAAAATATTTTTCACAAGTTTTATTTTAAATAGTTTGAATACTTTATTATTTAAAATATAAAAAATAATTTTTTAAGGAGAGATTGAGAAAAAAAAATTTTAATAAGAGATTGAGAGATTTTATGAATTATAATTTTAAATTTTAAATTTTAAATTTTTTTAACTTAAATATAAAATTCAAATTTATCAATAAAGGAAAAGTACATAATAATTTAATTAAGAAAAATGAGATTAAATTGAATAAAAAAATAAAGTATCATCTTAATTAATCTCATGTAATAAATTTTTTGCATATTTTATAGAAGTTTTTATTTTAAACAATTAAATTTTATTATTTAAAATATAAAGTCAATTTTTAAGAAGATTGAGAGAATATTTTTTTTTTTAAGAAAAAGAGAGATTTAGAGATTTTATGAAGTATAAATTTAAATTTTTAATTTTTAAATTTAAATATAAAATAAAAATTCATCATACAAAAATATACAATAAATTTAATTTAGCAAAATAGAATTAAATTGAATAAAATAAAACATCGTATTAATTAAACTTTGAGTTTGATTGAACTAATTGAAAGAGTATAAAAGTCAATTGAGTTGAAATATGCACTTAACTAAATTTTGATTTTGACTTGAGGTATAACTAAAATTAATTCATCAAATGAGTGTGTAATTGACTTAATTAAAAGTTTTGAATATAATTAAAAACCACATGAAGATTTGAATTTTTTTTATCATTAAGCTAAATTTTTACCATAATTTCTTAAATGATTTAATACATAAAAAATTTATCGCATGTTTACTTATTATTATAATAATCATGATAAATTTAATTTTTATCACTGTAAAACTACATATTAAGAAAAAATTAATTTCATCGCATAAATTTTTATTATAATACACAATTTTTTTATAATGAGTAGTTTCTTATTATCTGAAATTATATATTTATTTGTAAATTAGTTTAAATTATAATATATGTCTTGAACATAGTTCTATATTAACTTAGTTCAATTGTTTATTTTCATTATATATAATTATTTGCTTAAAAAATAAATTATATTATAATTTATGAAGCATCTAAATAAAATAAAAAAATTTAATCAAGTTCTATTTTATATAAAATATATATGACTAAAAATAATTTTTTCAGAGAAAATTATTATTTTTCTCTTAACAAATTATGAAAAAATATTGCATAAATAATAAAAAATCTAAATGAACATTTAAAAATTGAATAACAAATAATTCGACCCAATCTGAAATATATTTTTTTAAGAGTAGATCTAAAATCCTACCAGAATTTGATCTGAAATTCTTTCTGCATGCAAACTCAATAAATGATCTGAATCCATCAAAACTTGAGCAACCCAAATCTTATCCGACTTGAAATTACTCAACTCGAAAATAATCTGACCTAGAAACAACCCAACCCAAATAACCCTATCTGACCTCTATACGCAATATTAATTTGATTGGCTTTCTTAACACCTAATTCTCCATTCACAAATGGGTTCCTATGATTTCAAAATTACATTAATAATTGTTGTAATGAGGAGTTTTGTAAGTTTTTGGACCATTGAAAAGTCTTATGACGAGATTTCTAAGCTAATTAAACAAATAACATAATTTGAAAGTTTTCAAGGTACTGATTGGGTGCTTAATCAAGAATGAATGGCTTAATAAATTGGAGAAAAGAGGTAAAAAATGAAAGGGTAATAAAAGAAGTGATCTAACATCAAATAATATGTGGGTTAGGCTTTGGATGAGAAAGGAAGAGAAATCAGAAACAGAGAATAAATGAAAAAGCTAGAAACATTTATATAATATTTAGAAAAAAGAAGTGCGAGTAGAACAAAATAAGAGGACTAAAATGAAATCTGGGTTTAGTCATTCTTATAACAAGTTTTTTAAACTCATCCTTACATTTAGTCCAATTCATGTCTAAAATCTATTATTCTCTTTTCTTACTTTTCTATCTTTTTTTTCAAACATGATTCAAAAAATCAATCCAAATCCATTTGAAAAAATTATCCGAATCCAAATAAATATGAAATAACTAAAAAATTTTTGGATCAAATCATATTGTGTCAAAACTAATTCAAATAACTTAACTCGTGATCTGACTCAATTGACCCAGTAATAATATAAAAAAATCTATATATATATATATATATGGTAAATAATTAAAAAAGAAAAAAAAATTATTTTTAAAATAATTAGATTATTTAATTAAATTCAAATCTAACTTTAACTTCAATGTATTTTTTATTTTTATTTAAAATATAGTGATATATTTTTAATAAATTTACTTTTAATTTTATTTTGCCTTTTCATATGCTTAAATTGTAATTTCTTATTTATTGTGATAAGTTATTTAGAAATAATAGAAATTATTTATTGTGATGAAATAATTTTATCATAAATTTTTAAATGATTTAAGTCACAAAAATATTATTGTGATAATATTACTTTTTCTTATATATAATTTGATGGGCACTAAAAATTTAACACTAATATATTGGATAAAAAATATTTAAGGAAAAAGTTTATATCATAATTTATCTTATACGCTCATTTATTATGACAAATTTTTTAGTAAAAAATTCTTACCATAATTTCTTAAATGATTAATATATAAAAGAAATCTATTACAAATTTACTTATTATTGATCATCATTGTGATAGATTTATTTTTATTACGATAAAACTATATATTAAGATAAAATTAATTTTATCACATAAATTTTTATTATAATACACAAAATTTCCTTTAATGAGTAATTTGTTATAATTGGATATTGTATACTTGTTTGTCAATAAATTTAAATTATGATATTTGACTTGAATATAATTTTATATGAACTTACTTTAATTATTTATTTTTATTATATATTGCTTGAAAACATAAATTATATTTAATTTATTAAGTATTTAAATAAAATGAAAATTTTTAATCAAGTTTTGTTTATATAAAATCTATTTGATTAAAATAATTTTTTTAAATTATTATTTGTTAATAAATTATGACAAAATATTGTATAAATAATAAAAAATTTTAAACATATATTTTAAAAATTGAATAATAAATGACCCGATCCCAAATATTATTTTTAAGAGTAAACGTGAGACTCGACTCAAACTTCACCCAAAATCGTTATTAATGATAATTCAATTGGTAATTCAAAGTTGCCTAAAAGTCAAATGATCCAAACCTAAACTCAACTTGAAAACAACCCAATCTAATTTGAAACGATCTAACCTAATCCATTTGCCACCTCCATCAAAAAGTTATATTCTATCTCCAAAATCACTTTCTCCTTTGTTTGAAAATTCTACCTTTTTCTCCTTATCATTTTTCATGGATTTTTAAGTCCAAAGCAAAGCAGATCATCAATTGATGAAGCTAGGGACAAATAAGAGAAGAGGATTTGAGAAAATTAGGAATTTAATTAGGAACTTAAGGAAATTTGAGTTTAAAATGATTTTTTAAAAAAAAAAATAATGTATCATTTGTAATAACCACCTTTGCCATGTTTTAAAAGTTAATAATTAAAAAAATAATATTTATGCATACCATATCAGTAGTATAGATATTGTTATTTATTGGCTCAAATATAAAATAAACTCTTGAACTTGTATCAAAGTGACAATAAAATGATAAAATAAACTTTTTCATAAAAATTTCCCTGAATTTATATTATTTCATCAAAATTATCTATAATCTTGTATTATTTTGTCATAAGTATTTTTTTTATCAAAATTACCATAATCTTATATTATTTCATCATAAAAGTCTAAAATACTAAATGAAGAGTGTGTGTGTGTGTTATAAACACAATTTATGAGAATCGTACTTAGATATACTTCGACAAAAACACAACTTTCCCTAAATTTTTAAATCGTTAAATCCCCAAGTCCCAAAAAAAACAGTTTTACTTTGATAATAAAATTTTGTTCATTGAAGAACGCGAAAAAGCAATATATTCATGAAGCAATAATTATATTCATTCATTCAATTGCAATAGATATAAAGATAAATGAGTTAAATAGTAGTATAATGGTACATAACAATATTACTAAAAATTTTTATTTTATAATTTAATAAATTATATTTTTAAAAAATAATTTACAAATAATAAAAAAATAAAATATTTATCTAGCGAGAAATTTTTGTGGGGCGAGGAGTCCTTACAAAAGTAGGGACAGAAAAAAAAATTCTCTCTATCAAGAGGGAGAAATAGAGGATGAGTGATAGTTCTCGCCCCACCCGCTTGTTATTTCTAAATCAATGTCCTATTCAATTAATATTTTAAATTTTTTATGATAAAATAATAATATCAGAAATAATTTTGACGAAATAATATAAGGTCAAGTGTTTGACAAAAAAATTTATTTTATCTTTTATTATTATTTTGGAATAAGTTCAAGAATTTATTTAATATTTTAACTATTATTTATTTTATCTCTGATTCGATTAACTATAAAAATTACAAAACATTAAAATAATACTAACTAAACTTTAAAATTTAAATAAAAAATAGTAAATGACAATATTTTCCCTCTTTTTCGCTTTCTTTGACTACAGCTTTGTAATATTCAAAAAAAAAAAAAGGACTACAGCTTTTTAGTACTCACTTTAAGGGCAGCCCACGGTCAAAGAATACAGTTGGCAGTATTGATGCTTTAGAGAATTTTATTGTGTAATGCTTTATGAGGGCATTGTTATCTATTTTCTGATCTAAAACTGAAATCCCACTATCTGCATCTGGTTCCAGCATGTTGAGTTAATGGCCAAACCAACGTGGAAATCATTGTCTTCTGTGATGGTTATCCACTCATAGTCACACCTATCTGATGCTCCACCAAGTCCTAGCCAGTGCTGCCATGGATAACATAAAGTGAATGACTAGGTAGGCAACCAACAAATGCAAAAGGGAAGATGAAAGATTTGCGACTCATTAAGTAGCAAGGAGCCAAATTTGGTAAATTACAATCATCTTATATATAATTTTATTAAATTTTTAAAAGTAAAATATAGAAACATGAGAAAAAGAAATAATAGAGAAGAAATCGCAGAGGCCATGGTGAGAGATATGAAATGGGATCAATTGAACAAATTCTCTCTAAATTGTAAAATTCATATACTGCTGACAGGATCAAGAACTATGCTTCACGGATTAAACAATGATTAATTTAAGAATAACTATAAAGATATCCGTCGAAGTTATAAATTCACTAGTAATATAATTTTTTAATATTAAAAAGAAAAGAATTATTTTTTTAGTACTTTAGAAACATTTAATGAGTTGGAAGTATCAGGGTTTGAATCCGACACTATGACATTGAATTACCAAATTCTATTAGCCCATTTGATCATTTCAAAACTCTTAATTTTAGCATTTCATTGAGTATTAATTTCTATCAATACAGAATTACTCTATTTTTCTTTCAATAAGATATTTATTATCAAAATTTTTCTTTAGTTTAAGGGTTATTTAGAGTTGCTCCCTTTGCTTTATTTTATTTGGCATTTTAAGGGTGTGCATAAAAATTAATAAACTATTAAATCTCTTTAATTTATAGAATAAAATTATTAAATTGCTCTTATTTATATTCTATTAAAATTTATTATCTCACCTCATCACATTTTCTTCAAGAGAGAGATAAAGTGGTTTTAAAAAAACTTTTAACAAAGACATAGAAAATGGTAAAAATGAAAAATACTTCATAAGTATACATAAATTTTCTAAAATGTTAAATAAAACAAAAACTCTACAACGTCAAGTAAAATGGAACAAAGAGTGTAAGAGTGTAATTGATAACTAGTATTTTTCTCACCATAGAGATTTTATATAAAATTTGAATATTGTACATCGAATGAAAAGGCTATCCCTCTCTTATATTATGTAATACTGCACTCGCCACAAAGTTTGAAGGTAGGTAAATTAAACTCAAACTAGCCATCTAACATGACATTGTTATTAGTTGACTAAGCTAAAGATTTTCTTCGCAATGTTGACTAATATATTTAATATTTGATAAATTTTTAGACATTTTATTGTTGATGTTGATTCACGCATGCATAAATATTTATTTGATATTATTTATTTAAATTAATATAAAATTTCAAATCAATTTATATATTTTGTTACTTTTAAAACGTTTATCATTATTAAATTTTATAATATAAATTACTTTTATTAAATAATTCTAATAATAAAAAAGTAATACAAATCTAATATTTTTTAATTCAATATTATTGTATTATAATATTTCTCTTATAAAATTTAATGGTAAAATTGCATATTTGGTATCTAAACTTAGCAAAATTGGTCAATTTGGTGTCTCAACTTTTAAAGTTTCAATTTGGTGTTTAAACCTATTAATTTAATTTAATCATGTATATATAACTAGTTACCAACGGTAACCATATGAGACGCTAACATGAATAAGTGAGCTGACATGTTCTTTGACCATTGGTTGTATAGATCAGATGTGGGATGTGATGTGACAGATAACGTGTAAGACAATGGATAATTTTTCTCAATGATAAACAAATTTCTCTTCTTCAACGGTTAAAAAATCTTCAATTTGCATATATTAGGGTTTTTCAACGGATGAATTTCTTCACTGATTTTTGTCTCTAGTTTCTAAATCACAGCAAAATCTTTCATCTTTATTTTTCATCATATAAACTCGATTTAATGGAAGCAATCATTTTACTTGAATGCAAATGTGGTAAGCAGTCTGAAATGAAAACATCATGGATGAAGAAAAATCTTGGAAGAAGATTTCTGAGTTGTGAGATAGGCCAACAAAAAGGGGAGATGCAATTATTTCTTTTGGGTTTATGATGAAATGTGTGGTGGGAGCAAGAAGATAATACTTGGGTTATTAAGCAGGCTCAAAGAGTTTAAGATTGATAGGGATAGGTGTAGGAGAAGGGAGAAATTCTTATAGGGATAGGCTATTTTTTTTCCATTTTGGTAATGATTTTTAAGAAATAGATTGTGATATCATGGAATGGTTGCAATGGTTTAGGGTGTTAGAATGGTGAGGAGGGTTAGGGTTGTATATGGAAATTAAAGGGCATCACCTTTATTCCAATTTTGATTTCTTTATGTAATTCTCCTTCTTTTGGTAATGAATACATAAATTATTGATTTTGTTTGACTGTGCATAAATTGTATATGAAATTGTTGTTGAACAAATATATATTTATGAAAGTATTTGATAAGAACTAATTAACACTAATATGTGACTTGTATGTGAAAGTGTTTACTATTAACACTAATGTGAGAGTTGAGATTGTGTCAGGCTTATATGGGAGCTGAGATTCTGTTAAGCAAATTAGGTGCATTAGCTATATCAGTTGAGTTTACAATCTCAACTGCGTGCATTAGCTATTGCACAACTACTGCTTACTAAGCTTTGTTACTACATCTTAAGTTTTAAAAACATTAAGGATAATGTAATATACCATAACACTACTGTAACATAACATTGATAACTAGGGTGACTTTAACTTAAACTCTATTGACTAGAACTATAACTATACAGTAACATAACATTGATAATGCTAAGACATGGATCAAACTCAGCATACCAGTATGAACCTTACTAACCACAACATACTAGCAAACTTAGTAAACTAAGCATACCAATAAACTTTCATGACCAAAATTACACCAAAAGTAATATATTAAGAAAACATTAATCCTAAGCAAACGTTTATGGTATTGACTGAAAATTCATAAGTGTATTTAGTAATATAATAGTAGGACGAGAAATGAGAAAATAAGCAAATGACATTAATTGGCATGAATGTATACATATCGATTGCTTTGCTACTTTTTCCCATGAACACAAAATTGGCAGTAGTAATTGATAAATAAGGAAATTACATATTAGTTTCAAGCCATAAAGGTATCAGTTTGGCATTTAATTTAGACAATTGACTCTTTTGTTAAATTTAGCCTTGTTAGTTTTGTGCTTCCACTAGGTCTAATCTTCCCTTTTTCCTTTTCTTTTTTTGCTTGAATCTTCAGTTTGGCTTCCACTCACTTTTCTTTTTCCGCTACCACCTACAATTTTATTCTTTTTCTTTTGCTTATTCTTCTGCAACATGACAATTGTTAAGTTATAAAACTAGAATTATATCATAATGTTAAATATCATGCAAATAATATTAAATATTTCACCTTCAATTAAAGTGTGGTAATGAATTGCTTGCCATATTTCTTAAATCCTTCCTTTCTTTGAGTCATAAAAGAAGGCTCCAATTCAATGCATGTCTTAACTAAGCCTTCATTACGTATCACCTTTTGAGAAGTAATTTTAGGCTGCATTTGTCAAGCAATAAACATCAATAATGAATTCATACTTAGAATTTAAATTAGTTAACTATAACAATTAATAAAAGCTTACATTGATAACTACAACCCTTATGTCCATGTCAGTGTAGACAACATATCTAGTAGGTGGTTGGTGCCTAATTCCTAGTATGTATGTAGGCGTCATTCTCTTATGGCAAAATACTTTGCCACTAAACTTGTCAAGGCTTATCTAAAATGCAGGCAACACATGGCCAACACTGTGGTCAACATTGTCAACTCCATGTTGGTGTGATGGTGATGGACTTCTATTGGCAGGAGTGTCAAATTGGCTAACCACTGGAGTTGCATTATTTTTTGCCTTTAATTTTCTACCTCTGGCTCTATTTTGTTGGGGTTATAGGCTATTAGTTACTTCATTTGCAACATTTGGCACATGCATATCCTAACACATTAGCAAATAATAATAATATTAGGTATTAATTATTAACATTAAACTATAATAACTTTAAATTCTTAATGTGTTAATGAATGCTCACTACTTCAGTGACTTGAGACATAAGTTGTTGATCTGAAGGATATGTTTGCTATGCATGTGTAGACCTTCATTTCATGATTGGACACCTTTTTTTTATTGTGTCCTTTGCAAAAACAGACACAAAAAGTCATTATATTAGCATTTCTTGACAATGTATATCCACTTGCACCTACTTCTCTAGCCTCTTTTCTCATATTTCTTGCTTTTCTACCAACTTTCTTCTTTAAAGGTGGAGGTTAATGAGGGCCATTCCCTGTTTTTTCTCAAAATTTACTTGAATTCATTGGACTCATCATTTAGGAGTATGTTTTCAAAGTCCAATGGATCCTTACAAGAATGACAGAAATTACATGACAACATGGAATGCAGGTTAATTCCCATTTTCTACAAAGACAAGTCCAATTATTCAATTCAACTACATAAGCGTCACCCTTGTGAGATACTTCACACCCAGTTACCATTCCATAATACTTGGCACTCACCACTTTCCACATAACTTTCATGAACTTTCTTCCTAATCTTATTACCAAAATTCCCCACCCACCTTTGTGCCAAATCTCTGTTACTATGCATCCTAGTCATAACCAATCTCATGATGTCCTTTAACATTGAAATCACATTTTTAGTCCTAGCTTCAATGACTTTTCATTAAAAACTTCTATCAAAGTATTATAAACTATATCACACTTTACCTCAGAGTTAAAATAGGCTTTACACCAGTGCCTATGATAGGTATGTAAAATATCCTCAAACCCTTATAGAGATAGTTTCCTCATCTCTTTCATATTGGCTTTAAAATTAGGCTTATTTGTTGATTTGGCACACATCCATAACTATTTTTAAAGCTACTTACTCCTTTCATGCCTTTTTCTCCAATTCACATATAGGTGTCTGACACAACAACTATGTTTAGCTTGTGGTAGTATATCATGGACTGTATCGAGTGATCCTTATAATAAATGACAATAAAACATAAATCAAAAACCATAAAATAGTATATAAAAATATTGAAAATAAAGCATGCACATATTACTTTTTATTGATCAGTAATAATAGTCCATCCATTTCCATCTTGAAGTTCCAAGTCCTTCTCAAGCTGTTGAACAAACCACTCCCAAGTTTTCCTTTTCTCTTCTTGAACCAAACCCTATGTCATAAGGAACATTTGATTGTTTCCATCCCTCCCAACTACTACCAATAACTCCTTTTTTATTACCACCTTAAAAAAAACATCCATATAATCCTATCACCCTTATACACCCATTAAGAAGTCCCTTCTTTACAACTTGTCAAAAAATGGGAAGTTCCTCTCTTGTTGGCCTCATAACCCTCACTTTAATTGTACTCCTAGGATTACTTCTTTTTGTTTTCCCTAAATAATCCCATAGCATACCAAATTCAGCCTTCAATAGACCTTGTTACATGGTTGTTGCCTTACCTTTTGCCCTTTTCACTCTACATGTATTCACTTCTAGCCACAAATCTTCCTTAATAAGTGTCTTAATATTAACTAACTTCATGGGGACTATACACTTAAATTTGTACAAATAATTTTTAGTTAACCAAGAAGGGGTAAACCTCTTATTCTTGAATGTAACATTGCATTTTTACTATAAATTTCTTTGTCACACTCTCAAATGATGCATATGTCATTCAAAGATACTTATTATTTACACACTTAGCTTTCACCTGAGTTTTAGTATTCCTTACAAGCTTAACAACCTTCATTTCTTGTATCTCATGCCTAATAAGTGCCTCCCTAAATTTCTTTGGGCCATTAAATCTCATGCCTGAACAAAAATGCACTTTCTCAGCCCTAGGTTCAAAGCCAAGGAATCTTAACTTCCTTCCACTAACATGGTCATCTTTAGAATCCTCAGAACTTACTGTATTTTTAGAGTCATTATAGTTAAAGTACTATGAATGAAACATTTTCCCTTTTCCTATAATTTAGGTACTTCCCTACTACTTCCTTATGTTCTTTCACTTAGATCATTTATTACCTTTTTGTTTTTATTCAACTGAAATTATCTTGCTTAATTTCTTGCTTCCTGCAACTCATCATCATCACATAATCATCTACATTTTACAATCTCCTCATCTCAATCCCTATTTCCATCCTTAACATATCATCTTCTACATCTATAACATCAACTTCAATTTCTTGCCCTTCCTCCTCTTTACTGTCTCTTTTTGACCAATCAAAGTTAATCTTTGTGTTAATTAGTGAATCTCCTTCATTTGTAGCTTTTACATGATGAACATCTGCATCTTCTTGTTCTTTAACTCTAAGTTCGTTTGCTTCTTCTTCAATTGTTGGATCAAGTTCATTTGGATCTTCTTCAAATGCATATTCATCATTTGCAAATACAAAATTTATTGTTACTGCTGCACTTGCAGATTCAATGACCTCTATAGCACTTGCAGTTGTTATTATTGTTTTGCCTTTTTCTAGAACTCCAACTCTTGCTGCAAGTGCATAATGTACTTCAACTGTTAGTTGAGCTACAACTAATAATTGTTCTCCATGCTCGATCTCTGCAAATTGGCTCAATAGCACATCATCCTCCTATAATTTAACAATCAAATTAAAATCAATTGCCCCCACTTCTTATGTCCCATAACCTTCATCTTTCACATTAGGAACTCTATCAAATTTCTCAATTACTTCACATTTGTTATCATTTATATCACTCTCGCTTGATTGCCATCATTTAACCCATTATAATGTGTTGCATCTACTCTAACGATGACAACCACAATACTGTTTTTCCTGCCATCATTTAACCTTAGACCTTGTGTAAAATCTAAAGTGCCCTCACTACTATCACTAATTCTCACTAGTTCCTTTATTAATTTATGTTAAGTATACACCTCTACAATCCCTTTTTCTTTTAGTAAATTAAACATATCTTTAAGAGATTATTCATAAAGCATCCTCAACCCTATTGCTACATTACTTTTACCTGAAGCCTTAAAATGCATCATCAGTAATTCTCTGCTCCCCATTAACAGTTTCATAAAAGGCACAAGTGAATGCCATGTTAAAATCTCAAATTTACATCCAATTCCATTAGGGTGTCCCTCCCACATAAACCATATTCTCCTACATTATATTCCCAATAAAACCTCCTTCATAATACATCTTCAAAATAATATGGTTATTGCATATTAAAAAAAATAAAAACAAATAATGATAGAAAGAACACATTTCCTAATTTCCCTAAATCACATTTTGGGTAAAAAATTAAGTATAGTTTCTTACCTTCCCATTTTCATTGATTCTTCAGTGCGATTTGTTGCCTTTTTTTTTCTAGAAACAAGATTAGTTTTCTTCATCATGTATGGATTAATTAAAATCTCAAATTATCTTAAATTGTGAATAGTTTTGAACAAATTGTGAATCCCTAATTTCATCAATTTCCTAAAGTAATTTGTGTTTGTTACCATTGAGGATGAGTTAATTTGTGTTATTATCTTTGGAATATGGAGGTTAATGGAGGTTATATTCATAATTTTCCTACTTTTTTATACATTAAAAAATAATATTTTTCTTGTCAGTTAAAATTCAATGTAATCGTTATATACACGTGGTTGAATGAAATTAACAAGTTCAAACACCAAATTGAAACTTTTAAAAGTTAAGATACCAAATTGACAAAATTTTGCTAATTTTAGACACCAAATATGCAATTTTATCAAAATTTAATATTTAAATAGAAAAGTATACTTTACTAAATGATGTATATAATGATAAGATTTCAGTACTATAAATATGTAAAAAAAAAAAAAAAAAGAGATATAGGCTAAACAAGAGAATGTAATTATTTTTTTTAGAAATTTGATATATATAATAAATCAAACATAAATGATAATTATGAAAGTATATTACACATTGAAAGATATGATATATGGCATGTAATTATAATTTATTACTGCTTAGGTGTCAAATTGTTGAAATTACAAATCTAATAATGTGTCAAGTAAAAAACTATATTTTCTCTTTATGTAAATATGTAAAAAAAAAAAAAAGATATAGTCTAAAAAGGAGAATATAATTATTTTTTAGAAATTTGACATACATAATAAATCAAACATAAATGATAATTATAAAACTATATTACATATTTAAAAACATGATACCTTTTAAAATGCAAAGAATAAAAAATTCTAACCCAAGGTCTATTGATATCTCTTCAGGTTCATGCAATGACACCAAAGAGCCACAACCTAAGGAGACTAGTTGTATGTCACACCCCGGTGATGAACTAGGTATTGTGCATGATTTGGTCAATGCTATTTCAATGAGAGTGCCTGGAGATATGGATGCAACAATGTCAACCTTTAACGATAATTTGCATAGGGAAGGCTATCCAACATTGGAATGGTTGAATGATAAGATTGGTGAGGGTGGCATAGAGTTATCAATGCTTGGAGACATCACTAATGTCATAGACATTCTAATACAACATAACCAAGAGGATTTGTAAAATGGGGCTCCCTCGGTTGAGACAGGTCACATAACGATTGGTAAGAATGGCATATCATATTTAGGTTTTACTAAGCGCAAGGATGGCCAATGTAAATGTGGACATCTACATAAGAAGCTCTAAGGTTTGGGATGTAATATATCTGAGGTGGCAACTCTTGCTCAATCTAATTTCAGTAGGACTAGAAAGAGAAATTTTAGCATTGAAGGCAAGTTAGGTTTGGCAGGATCTTTGGCAAAGAAATATCATCTGGATATTGTCAAGTCTGATTAATGTGGATTTGAATTGATGAAGGTTACTGGGCAGCCTTGTTGAGGATTATGAGTTGTATTTGCTGGAATGCCCGAGGGCTTAAGAACCTACGGGCATTCAAAGAATTACGACTTGTCTGTGATAAAGATCCTACTATTTTGTTTCTCTATGAAATAAAACTTACACTCCTACTCTTCTCAATTGAAAATTTTGCTTCAATTTAAGGGTATGTTTGTGGTGGATAGTAGGGGAGCGAGTGGTGGTTTAATTCTCCTGTGAAAGGATACAGTCAATCTTAAAATTTAGTCTTTCTCTTCATAACGTATTAACTCTATAGTCTTATCATATAATAATATATGGAGATTCACTAGGTTTTATAGGCATAGTAAAGCTCAACAACTGTGCTTTTCTTGGGAACTACTTTGCAAACTTAAAGGGATCTCTAAGTTAGAATCCCTTTCATGGCTTATGGTAGGGATTTCAATGAAATGGTATTAGATACAGTGAAACTAAGGGGTAGGCCTCAATCTCTAACCTAAATGTCTGATTTCAGCATTGCTTTGGACTTTTGTAATCAATGTGATTTATACCATAAAGGTCCTAAATACACTTGGGTTAATAACCATTGCACCAAGGATCTGATTAATGTCGTTTGGACCATTTTGTTGTTACTGTTGATTAGAGTATTTTCTTCCCTTTATCTGTTGCAGAAAATTCTCATTTATATAGTTTTGATCATTAAGTTATTACTATGTAATTTTTTTTTATAGTTTTAGGTTACTTGGTCATGAGGATAGAAAGAAAGGGCTTTTTCGCTTCCATTTTAAGGAGGTGTGGTTTAGAGAAGAAAAATGTGAAGTAATTATAAAAAATAGTTGGTTGGGTTGTGAGACTCAATTAAAACCTCCCTTTAGCTAGAATTTGTCTCAGTACACTACCTGGTTATGGCAGTGGAGTAAGGATGTCTTTAAAAAGGTTCTTAATGAAATTACTTTACTCAGACACTAGATTGAGGAGTATAAAGGTGATTATGGGACTTCTACAGACTTCCAACAAGTTAGACAACTAGAGGTAAGGTTAGAAAGCTTCTTTCTTAAGAAAATTCATATTAGCGACAACGAGCTAGATTGTAGTAGTTAGTATATGAGGATCAAAATTTGTAGGCCTTCCATCAATGTGCTTCTAAATGAAAGCAAAATAATTTTATTTCGACTTTTCGCAATGTAGTTGGTATCTTTATTGATAGGAGAGAGGAGATTAATAAGGTAATTTTTGGATATTTCTCTGACGTTTTAAGTTCCTTTAACCTGTCTCCTAATGTTATTGCTTGGGTTACCTCGATCATCTCCCCTGTTGTTTCTAATGATATGAACAATATTTTAGTAACCCTTTTATAATTGAGGATGTGAAACAAACTTTATTTGACATGTATCCTTCTAATGCCTCTTGAAAGAATGAATATCCTACTTTGTTTTACCAAACATACTGGCACATAGTGGGAAAGTTTAAATGTATTGAATAATGGTGTGAACGTAGGGGATATTAACTCAACTCTAATCACCTTTATCCCAAAAATTAAGCCTCAGTATGTGAAAGATTTCAAACCTATCAACCTATGTAGTGTTCGGTATAAAATTATCTCTAGAGCTATCACAAATCACTTTTATAGAGTGTTTGACAAAGGTGATTGATAAGAAGCAGTGTGCCTTTGTCCTAGGGCATCTCATTACTGATAATGTTCTTTTGAGTTTTGAATGTATTCATTGGCTTTAAAATCATAAAGGAGGTCATAAAGGATTTTTATCTCTCAAATTGGACATGAGTAAGGCTTACAATAGGGTCAAATGGGTTTTCTTAGAATGTATGCTTCATCATCTTGGCTTTCCTGCGAGGTGGATTAATCTGGTGAAGGAGTGTATCAATAGATCTGTCTTATTCATTTATCTGCAATGGTATTGTTAATGGTCATATCATCCCGTCTTGTGTGCTTCGCCAGGAGATTCATTATCCCCTTATTTATTTCTTATATATGTTCAGGGCTTGTCAAAATTGATTTGGGCATCGATTAGGAGGAATCCATTACACAGGGTATAAGTTTCTCATAACTATCCTACTATCTCATACTTTTTTTTTTTTGTTAACAATAACTTAATGTTTTGCAAAGCTACCATCACAAAGTGTGCATATCTTAAAGGAGTCATCTCAGTATATGAGGCAACATCAAGGTAGGTTGTTACCTTTGATAAATCAACTTTATCTTTTAGTCGAAAAACCCCACCCCAGGCTATTGAAGAAATCAAATAGCTTTTTTGCATCCCTATAATCAAGGATCATAATATTTATTTAGGTCTTCCTACTTTCTCAATATGGAATAAAAGGATACATTTTGGGTACTTACGAGACAGGGTGGTGAAATGGCTTTCTAGTTGGAGTTTAAAGCTATTATCTATTGGTGGTAGGGAGTGTTTAATTAAATATGTGATCTAGTCTCTTCCCACTTATGCCATGACTTATTTTAAAATTTATGAGGTAGTGCTAGGCAATATTGAAAGGATCTATGCAAATTTATGGTGGGGCTCTACTGGGGATCATCACAAACTTCATTGGAAGTCATAGGTGTTCTTATATCAACCTAAGTATGTTGGGGGTATGGGCTTCTAAGACTTAAAGGTTTTTAATCAAGTGATGTTAAGGAAAAAAGCTTGGCATATTTTGACTACGTTGTTGTCTCTGGTTACAAGGGTTTTAGAAGGGACATATTTTGCCAATGCTTCATTCTTAACTACTAAACTAGGCTCTAACCCATCATATATCTGGCAAATTTTTTTATGGAGCTGGGATTTGCTATCATTGCGGTTGTGATGGAGCATTGAGAATGGAAGTAATGTGTAGGTCTATAATGATATATGGATTCACATCCCATATGGCTTCAAGGTTTCTTTACCTATGTCTCTTTTGACAAATGCATTAATGTCTTATTTATTGCTAGCTAATGGCTGATGGAATGAAGAAGTGATTGTGAGACATTTTCTGCGATGTGAGATGCAATTCTTAATATTTTGAGGCTGAGGTTCTAAGGTCCAGATACTCTTTGTTGGCACTTTAATAAATATGGAAATTATTGGTTGGAGTTTACTTTCCTTAGGTCTAGAATCACCCTCAACTATGTTAGAACGATGGTGGAAGAAGTTATGGGCCATGAAAACTCCATCTAAAGGGAGGATCTTTATCTGGCAAGCTTGTCTCAATCTCATCCCGATAAGCATTAACTTGACCATTCATCATGTCCCAATTACTAAGTATTACTTTTGTTGTGGTGATCCTTTTGAATCGATGAGGCATGTCATTTTTCTTTATCCGATGTCTAAGAAAGCTTAGTTTTGTAGTCCCTTTAGGCTATTGTGGAGTGGGATTCGTAGCTTCTATTTTATGGATATTATGATTCTTGCTCAAAGCAATTTAGTTGTGAATGAATAAGAGGTTTTTTGTGTTATGTATTGGTACCTTTGGCATTACAGAATTAAGGATGTTCATCATATACCAAGACCCAAAGCAAAAAAGGTGTATTCTTCTGCACTCAGGTTATATGGTGAGTTTTGAGAAGCTCATACTTATGCAATGGGTAAGAATAGAACTGATTCACTAATGCCTTTGAAATAGTCTTCTACTAAAGATGTTCCCTTTATGTTGAATATGGATAGAAGTGTGAATGGGTCATCAGGTAAGACAAGAGTAGGGGCTATTATATATGATCAGGATGGGGTTTGTATGGTTGTTAGCGCTACTTTATTGAAGTCTAATGGCTCTCTACTAGTGATGGAGTTGATAGCACTTTGTGATGAACTGTAGTTTGCAATCAATTATGATTTGATTAATTTAGAGGCTACCTCAAATTCAAAGGAAGTTATTTCTTTACTCAAACAGGATGATATTTGATATGATCTGGGGTTCCTTATTGAAGATATTTGTGTCCTGGCTATTGACCCTTATGCACTAAGAAGGAGGAGGTTGAATTAGTGAAAATTTTAAATTTTTTAAGAGTTGATAAAAAATGCAAAGTTAAAGAAAGAGTAGGAAAATAATAGATGTAAGGAATTTATAGTGGTTTAGGTGTTAACAAACCCTACATCCACTCTCTAATTCTCCAATTGAGTATTTCATTATCATTCATTAGTGTTTTGTAAGCTCACATCTAAGCTATACAATGTGTTTTTCAAGGCAAACACACAACCTTTATAAGTGTTTTTCCAAGGCTCACACTTAAACTAAACAAGAGCTTTTCTAATAAGGTTCACTTTAAAACTCAGACTTAATAGTGTTTAATGGCTCACACCTAACCTTTACAACTCAAGTACAAAGAAATTATAAGTAGAGAGTTGAGAACTAAATTTGCAAGAGTTTGGCCATAATCAATTGATATTCTCTTGCATTTAAAGCAACTTGGTGTAATATTTATACGTTTCAACTATCAAATAGATGTTACAAATAAAAATATTTTCAAATCTCTAAAGTTAGTGGCAAAATCCTGTATTTAATGCTTGTCAAACTAAAGTCACAGTTGAAATAAAAAGTAATGGTTGTGCTATACTTTTTGCTCCTGATTTTGCTTAGTCACGGTCGAGATCTTCAAATATAACTAACAAATTGTTACACATGGCAGTCTAGCATTGGTTCTTCAAAAAATAGTCGTTAGATCTCTCTATAACATATTAAAAGTAGCAATCATGATTCTAGAGAGGTTGGTCATTATCTTCACTACAAATCCTTATAGGCTTTGGAGTTCCTAGTTTTGTTCAAATCGCGGTCACTACACTCAAATCATTGTCATGACTTTTGAATCTCAAATAGTGTCTTTAACGTATTGCTTTTCCTGGTTGAGTGTTTAGAATCCCTCCAACCAAGTTTAAAGGTAGCAATTGTGACCTTCACCGCTACACTGACTGCGAATCCTTTTGGACATTTTATTCCTCAATTTTCTTTAAGTAGTGGTCATGACCTCTACGTTGTTGAACTAGAATGGCCAAATCTAAGTTAAAACTCTCTTTTGATCTTGACAATATAGATTGAAAGGTACTAATATCAATCTTAAGTGTTATTATTGTAGAAATTTAGTAAGGAACTCTTTCGAAGTTGAATGAAAACAAGTAACTCAAAGTGTGGGACAACCTTCTAAATTGTGACTGTGAATGTAATGTCCCGAATGCTAACTTAAGGTTATAGGTGTCCGTTTTAGACAGAAGGATTTGCAGTGCTGATAGCTACTACAATCTTTAAATATCCTTAGATGGACCCTAAAGCTTCAATTAATCAATGCCATGTGTCTAAAGAACCCATCGAAAATCAAAAATTGTGATAGCGAATTATTAAGTCATGACAACGAATGATTAATAACAAAATCTCAATTGATTTATGATGGAAGTCACAGCCAGGCATTACGCTCACGACCGCAACCTTAAACATCCTTTAGAATGATCAAATGACTACATTTTTGGATGAGCCTATGGTGAAATGCCACATATACTAGCAAAGAAGAAGACTTTTGCTCTCAAATCAAGTAAGGACAATGAAGTAGTAAAAAAGCATTAGTGATGGTGATGAGAGTGAAAAAGAGGAAAGGGAACTTGCAATGCTCCCAAGGAGATTCAAAGAGCTCATAAAAAGAAGAAAAGAGAGAAGAAACCTGAAGAAGATATCATCATCACCCTATTTCAAGGATAAGAAGAATGAGGTGACTTTCTTTGAATATGGAAAGCAAGGTGACATAAAATTCAAATGTCTCAAGCTTAAAAAGAAGAAGATATAGGATAAGGAGAAAAAGAAGAACTTTAAAGCTATATGGGATGATGATTTAAGTGAGGAAGAGGAAGAAGAAGAAGTTACAAATCTTTGCTTCATGGCTCAAGAAGACAACTCACATGAGGTAAGTACTTCTTTTCATTCTTATAATGAATATGACGTGTTTGAGAATGAAGAAGATGAGATTCTTAAAGCTCTAACCTTGAGGTGTGATAAATATAAGTCTCAAATGAAAAATTACAAGAAAAAGTGTTTTAACACTTTAGGATAAATTTAAAAGTTTAAATGAACTAGTAAATGACTTGAAAACTTCTAATGAAGAATTCAAAAAATCTTTATAAAATCTTTTTAAAACTTCATCCTCTCTTTTTGAGAAAGGAAAATGACACTTTAAAAGGTGTAGTAATTGAGCTTAGAAATTCCATCTCTAAATTTCACAAAGGAAAAGAAGTTTTGGATATACTTGTTGTATCTCAAAGACCACCCTTAGTGTGATATGGTTTAGGCTGCAATGGAGCCTTTTTATATACATCCTCTCATTCCATGTTCATTAGAGCTTCTACAGCTTAAACTTCTAGTATTGAGGTTGTTAGGAAGAAAATTGCTCCAAGCAATAAGCCTTCTAAGCCTAAAGGCAAAGTGAAGGCTCCCCAAGGCTCAAGAGCTAAACCTCAAAGACCCAATCATGCATATATATACTAAAATAAGCATGTTCAAACACACACACACACACACATATATAAACTTCTCTTCTACTCCTCATCACTTATGCACTTGCATGCACTCACATAACCAAAGTGTGAGAAGGCCTCTTACTCATACTAAGGTAATGCATAAAAGAAAGACTCATAAGTCTAAACTCCAATGCCACTATTACACGAGGTATGGACATAGTAATGTCTTTTACTACATTAGAAAGATACAACTCAAATTGGAGGATCCTTCCAAGCCTAACTCCCAATGACCCAAGAATGCTTGAGTACCCAAATAAAGAAGAAATATTTTTATTTTATAAAAATGCTTGGAAGCCATCAAAAAGGATAATGATTGGCATGTGGATAATGGGTCCTCAAAGCACGTAACCGATAACAAGAAGCTATTCATAGCCATTAGAGAGAAGGATGATCGAAATGATGCATTTAGAAACCATGCCAAGGGTAAGATAATTAGCATTGAAATTATTGATAAGAAAGTTTTCTCTCTCTTTAATAATGTTCTTTTCATTAAAGGATTGAAACATAATTTTTTGAGTCTGGGATGATGTGACAAAGATAATAAAGTCACCCTTAACCTTAGAGAATGCTAGGTTACCACTTTGGTGGATAAGAAAGTAGTCTTTAAGGGTAAAATGAAAAGCAATACCTACTTAATTGACTTAAAAAAATTGGCTAATCAATCTATTAAGTGTCTTGTTTCTATTAGCAATGAGTTTTAGCTTTGACATAGAAGACTTGGTCATGCTAGCATGGAGCTTCTACAACATCTATCAAAAGGAAAACTTGTAGAAGGTCTTCCAAAGCTCAAGTTCACAAAGGACAAGACATGTGCACCTTATCAAATGGGGAAACAACATCAAGCATCCTAGAAAGATAAAAATTTTGTAAGTACTTCTAGCCTCTTCAACTCATTCATATGGATTTAATTGGATCTACTAGAAATGTTAGTGGAAAATTTATGTATTTGTCCTAATTGATGACAACTTTAGGTTCACTTGGGTCTCATTCCTTACTCATAAGAGTGATACATTTGATGCTTTCAAAAGTTTTGTTAAACGAGTTCAAAATGAAAAAGGTTACTTTATTTCTTCTATTAGAAGTAAACATGAAAAAGAATTTTAAAATGAATCTTTTGAAAACTATTACTTAGAGAATGAGATTTCTCATAACTTTTCTACTCTTAGAACATCATAACAAAATAGTGTTGTATAGAGGAAAAATAGGACATTGGTGGGCTGGCTAGGATTATGCTTAATGAGTATTCTTTGCAAAATTATTTTTGGGCCGAAGCCATATATACCTCATGTTATATTGCAAACTGTGTTTTCAAAAGACTCATTCTAAACAAAACCTCTTATGAGGTACGAAATGAGAGAAAACCCAAGATTTCATACCTTAAAGTATTTGGTTGCAAATACTACATCCTTAATACTTAGAACAACCATAGAAATTTTGCTTAAAAAATCAATGAGAGTATTTTCCTTAATTATTCCATAATTAGCAAAGTTTATAGGGTCTTTAATAAAAGGTCTATAACACTTAAAGAATCAATGATGAGTCGTGTAAACTTGATCTTGGGAAAGGTACTCTTATTGATGATCTTGTAGGTGACTTTGAAAATTTAGAGCTCAACTACACACCTAAGGAAAATATTATTGATCTTGAAGATCATAAGCCACCTCAAGAAGTGGAGCAAGCTCAACCCCAACAAGAGGAGAACTAAGTTCAAGGAATCCCAAAGGAGTAGAGATACCCCAATGATCATTCAAAAGATCTCATCATTGGTGAGACGTCCAAAGGAGTAAGTACTAGAGCTTAATTGCATGCTTTAGATAATAATCTTGCTTTTTTTTCTCAAATTGAGCCAAAATCAATTGATGAGGCTCTTGATGATGAGAGTTAAGTGATTTCTATGTAAGAGAAACTCAACCAGTTTAAGAGAAATAAAGTTTGGAAACTTTTCCTTAGGCCTAAAGAACACTAGGTTATAGGTTGCAAATGGATATTTAGGAATAGGTTAGATGAGTAAGATTTCATCACTAGAAACAAAGCTAGATTGGTTGCAAAGGGTTATAACCAATAGGAAAACATTAATTATGATGAAACATTTCCTCCGTAGCAAGATTAGAGACCATTAGGATTATTTTAGGATTTGTATATCATAAGAACTTTAAGCTTTTTCAAATAGATGTGAAGAGTGCATTCTTAAATGGTCTCATTGATGAGGAAGTTTATGTTGAACAACCTCCAGGTTTTGAATCTCAAGTTTTTCCCAACCATGTTTTCAAATTAACTAAAGCTTTATATGGTTTGAAGCAAGCTCCAAGAGCTTAGTATGAAAGGCTTAGTTCATTTCTTTTACAAAATAATTTTGAGATAGGCAAGATTGACACTACATTATTTATGAAAAAACATAACATGGATACATTTATTGTGCAAATTTATGTTGATGATATTATATTTAGTATAACTAATGAGTCTCTTTATGAAGAGTTTCTAAGTTTGTGACTAGGGAATTTGAAATGAGCATAATGGGTAAGCTCAAGTTCTTTCTTGGTTTTCAAATCAAGCAAACCAAAAAGGACATCTTCATCAACCAAGCCAAGTATATAAAAGAACTTCTCAAAAAGTTTGTCATGGATGGATGTAAGGTAACTAAGACCCTAATGGGTGCATCAATAAAGCTAGACAAAGATGAATCGGGTAAAACTATTGATGAAAAGAATTATAGAGGTATGATTAGTTCACTTCTCTATCTTATCGCTTCTAAACCAAATATTAAGTTTAGTGTTTTCTTATGTGTTAGGTTTTAATCTTATCCTAAGGAATCACATTTGCATGCAGTTAAAAGAATTTTGAAATATTTGCATGGTACATTGCATTTAGGTTATTGGTATCCTAGAAATTCTTTTTGTAGTCTTCTTGAATATTCAGATGCAATAATTTTATAAATAGAAAGAGCACTTCCAGAACTTGACAATTTATAGGTGAATGTTTAGTTTCTTGGTTTAGTAAGAAGTAAGTTTTGGTTGCTTTATCAACCACTCAAGCAAAATGTGAGGCAGCAGGATGTTGTTGCACTCAAGTTCTTCGGATAAAACAACAACTCAAGGTTTATGGCAAGGACATTGATCACATTCACATTAAATGTGGCAACACAAGTGCAATAAATCTTTTTGAAAATCTCATCCAACATTCAAGAAGCAAGCATATTGACATTAGACATCATTTTCTTAGAGATCATGTCTAACGTGGTAATGTGGTTCTTGAGTTTACAGGCACCAACCACTAACTTACAAATATCTTCACTAAAACCCTAATGAAGAAAGAATGAACTTCAACAAAAGGGAGCTTAGGATGCTTAATGGGAGCTCTTTAGAATGAAAATATATCTCTTTATATGCATATGATATTGGTCAATAACTTGGTTGATATGTCTAATCCTTTATGTCTTGTATTTGTTATGTTTGATGAGTTGGATGAGTTAATTCAATAACCATTTGAGCTTTACTATGCTTAATTGCAAGGATTGATCATCAAAACATAAAATTGATCACGCTAGTTTTGGGCCATATGCTTAAAATTTCATTTCAAAAAAGTTTTTAAAACTGGCTTCTAATTCGCAATTGAGAATGGATTTCGTGGTCGTTACTTGTAAGCCCTCTTCATAGTTTCAGCCTTTCTCAATTCACACTCACAACCTGAAGATCATTCTATTGAATTTTTTAATTTCAAAAGTCATGACTGTTATCCTCGCTCTTTTCCAAGAATTTTCTATTTGTTACTTAGAAAATTCAAAATTTGTGGTCATGAAAAGCAAGTAGAGGTCGTCAATTATCTATAATCGATGGGTAATAACTATTTGATTAACAAATGGTGCATCTTTTCATTTAATGGCCCTCTAGCCATTTTTTAACTATTTCCTACCCTCTTTATTCCTATTTAAACCTCATTCATTCTCTTTTTACTCTTTCTTTTATTGATCTTCTTTCCTATCTCAAAGTTTTTCGTTACCAAAACTCTTTCGCTTTTACTTTACTCTCTCTATGGCACCTAAAAGGCTCACAAGATCTAAACAAGGCAAAGGCATTGCCTAACCTTAAGGACCACTACCTCTTCATCTCATGAAGGGAATCACCAAAGATGAAAAGGAGAGGTATAAAGCAAACACTAAGAAAATCATTCAACCTAATAAAATTCCCTTCATCTTTCTTCTCACGTCTCTTAGAATAGAGAAAGAAGTTAAGGAATTCCTATCTAATCTAGGATGGAATGAATTTATCTTTAGACAAAAACTGGGATATGAGGAGATCATTCATGAATTCATGTGCATCGTGATCTTTAGCCAAAGAATGGAATCAAAAGTTGGTATGTATGGTCTTCTCTCTTCATAACCTTGTGCTTTCTTTAACCTTTAAATCAAGGAGAATATTCCTTTTATTATTTCTACTTTATACCTCATCTACTCTAAATTTTGGTTTGAAATTCTACAAAGAGTAAACATGATCCAAAAAGCTCTTTAGCCAAAAATTTCAAATCCCTAACCAATTGGCATCTTCATAGGTTCATCACCTTTTCCATCAATGATAGGGATATGGTAATGAAAAAGTGTCTCAAAAAGACCTAACTATTTTGTTTTCTTTAATAACAAATTAACCAATCCAATATGGGAGATACTTTGTAGACCAATTGATCCATATTGTTGTCCCTAGGCACCAAGAAGGGGGGTTGAATTGGTGTTTTAAAAAATTTAAAATAGAGAATAAGGGAGAAGGTAAGAATAATAATGGACACAGATTTTTATAGTGGTTCGGGCAAAACAATCCCTACATCCACT
>CATIWR010289100.1:0-24303 GCA_949677035.1 Omphalea diandra
CCCAATTAAAATGTGATCAATAGAGTTATGGGCTTGTGACATCTTTTGTGGGCCGATATGGAAAACAGTCAGTGTAGGCCTATTTTAACATGGACCTGTGATGGGTGGGCCTGTTAAAATTATTATAAATAGGTTAGGTATCCTCTCCTGCCTTCATAACAGAAAACCCTAGTTGTTACGCCCATTGTAGTCGTCTTCGAGAATGTCAAGGAGAGGAAGATCTAGCTTTCCGTTTTCAACCGTTCTGACGAATTTTTTAAGTGCTTTATTTCAGCTTTCGGGATTATGGCTCAAAATAATTTGGGATTCAACGCGGAGACAAATACTCAAATTTGTTTTCGTTCAGTAATTAAATTTGGTGTTCTATAATTATGTACAAGATCCTGAAATTAATATATTTTACAAGATCGACATGAGTAAAGCTTTTGACTGGGTTGAATGGAGTTTCTTGAGAGCTATCATGTTAAAGATGGGCTTCAATCAACGATGGTTTAATCTCTTAATGTTTTGTATTTCCATCATTAGATATAATATTGCTCAAGAGGGCTATGATCTTGGTCCAATCATTTCGCAAGAAGGGTCCAAACAAAGGGATTCACTTTTCTCTTGTGTCTTAATCATTTGTGTGAAATGTCTATTTACTATTCTAGATAACTATCAGAATCATACATGTGAAGTTGCCTAAAGGGCACGAAAAGTCTCCCACCATTTATTCGCGAACGATAACTTTCTCTTCTTCTGAGTGAACCTATAGGAATGTAATCATATTAAAGATTGTCCCATTTTCTTATGAGAAAGATTCAAGCCAATTTGTGAACTTTTAAGAGTCTTCAATTTCTTTCAGTCCCAATATGAACAATTTTGATTGTGACGCCATTTGTGCTTATCTTGGTGTTGTTCGAACCACCAACCATGGCAAGTATCTTGGGCTACGCTCCATGGTGGGGAGGAACAAAATAGAAGTTTTTTCATTTATAAGGGATAGAGTTTGGCAGAGACTGTAAGGATGGAGGAAGAAGCTCATTTCTAGAGTGGGTAAAGAAATCTCATTGAAATCTGTAGCTCATGTTGTTCCCCTTTCAATATGAGCATTTTCCTACTGCCCCTAGAGTCATGCATCGAACTTGAGAGAATGATGAATTTGTTCTGGTGGGGTAAGAGAGATAATGAAGGGGGAGGCATACATTAGCGAAGATGGGACAGAATGTGTGTACATAAGAACAAAGGTGGTCTGGGTTTCAAAAAAATTCATGAATTTAATATTGCTTTGCTCGGTAAACAAGGTTGGCATCTTGTTTCAGTTCCAAACTCTCTTATGGCAAAAATCTTGAAGGCACGCTATTTTCCAAATTCATCATTCCTTGATGCTCAATTAAGTGACAATCCAAGCTTCAGTAGGCATAGAATCCTTATTGCGAGGGACTTAGTTCGAGCAGTCAATAGAAAGTGTGTAGGAAATGGGCCTGACAGTATTATATAGAGGGGGATCCTCGGCCCCCTAATAAGGAATATGCATTTATTACAAGACCGATGTTACATGGTTTATAGAAGAAAATGGTGGATGGGCCTTGAGTGGACAAAGAACAAATGACATTTGGTTTGGTTGGGAGATAAATCGGGCCATTATACTGTTAAAAGTGCTTACAGAATGCTGATGGAAAGGAATCCAGAGCACCAAAATCTAGTGCTTCTATTGGTTTGGAAGAAGCTTTGGAAACTTTGTGTCGCACCTAAGGTAAAAAACTTACCATGGAGAGCATGCAGGAACTGTGTGCCCATCATGGATCTTCTTCAACAACGACATATTGAAGTGAATATTACGTATCATGTTTGCAATGCAAATAACAAGTCATTCATCCATATTTTGTTTAATTGTCCTTTTGCAAGAGACTGTTGGCAGGCTTCGATGGGTTTCATAGCTGAAGACACTTTTTTTTTTTAATTGATCAATTGAGTATCCTAAGAAGTCGATATGGAGATGATGAATTGGACCTCGCAGCAATGCTTCTTTAGAGACTGTGGAGAAACAGGAACAACATAATTTGGTGTAATAAAAGGAGCTCAGTTGTACATATTGTGAATTTTGCCGAGACTCCCCTTCACCAATGGAAAACTACTCAAGTGAAATATAAAATCGACCTTGATAGGATGGGAACAGATGGTGCAGTTAAATAGACTAATCTTAGTGCAGGAATGACAATGTTGCCTTGTTCTCACAAACAGGTAAAATTGGGTGACTATATTCAAAGGGGTAGTGACGAATGCTTCATTACTAGTAGAAATGGCTTGGTGAATGGGATCCTAAAATGAAGCATAGCATAAACTCTAAGTTTCAGAGAAGTATTGAACTGGCTAAAAGAAATCAGGCAATCAAATGTCATTGTGGAGATCGATTCACTGGGTCCTGTTCAGGCACTTCAGAGGAAATGTCATTGATCATTCGTATATGGGCTTAATCATCCATGACTACAAAACTCTCTTTCAACAGATTCAAAATTATAAAGTTGGTTTTATTCGTTGTTCAGTGAATCAGGCTCCTAGTGTTCTTACTAGAGCTTCTATTTCTTCGACTGACCATGGAGAGTGAAAAGATCAGGCTCCCCTTTCTTATTTGATGTTATTATGTTTGATTTAATTCAATAAAATTCTCCTTTTTAATTCAAAAAAATGTTATATTCTTTTTGAATGCAAAGAGAAATAACAGAATCAAAATAATAGTAATATTTATATAATTTACTCTTTGATTACTAGAATGATATTCAAGAAATATCATTAATCACATCATGCTCAAAACTATTGTATCAAATTCATCAACTCCTTAAACTTGAGAGACCATACTCATATGCATCATTATATATGCAATTATATTTTAAACCGTACATTATGATATCATATGACTATAACACTCATAGTGAATAGAATAGTTTGTCATCTCATACTTCTTCAGATATAACTAGATTATTTATTACTTTAATATCTATTAGTCAAAAATCTCTTTCTCTTGAATTTAGATTCTCAATTAATAGACAAAAGTTGAAAATTTTTTATATAATACTCATTTTATTAAATTAATTACCTCCAATCCTGCTAAATAAAAATCTACATCTAATTAAATGACATATAAAAATTATATTTTACTTTAAAATATTTCTCTTAAATAAAATCAAATAAATTCTCCAAATCTCGTGAGCAAATTTGAGTAAAATTTTATTATATATAAATATATCATATATGTTTTGATTGTAATACTTTTGTTAGATAGGTTTGGATAGGGTTATATAAAAATAATTTTGTGGACACCTAGCATTGAAGCTAGTAAGTCTTCATCCACATTAACTCAGAAATCAAAACAATGAAAGCTGGCAGTCCAAACAAGGTTAGCAAAGCAAAGATCCCATTTATTAGGTCCGTCTAAGGCATAATATAATAGTAGCAAGCAAAGCTTTGTATTTATTAGTATTATTATCTTGGTGAAATCATAAACTAACTTTTTGTATCTAATATTATTTCTATTTACAAATCTTTTTAGAAATGTAATCCTTCATGTAAAAGAGGTATTTACAAAGATTTAAATTTAAAAACTAAAACCTTGATCAATAATATAAAACAATTATTTGTCAATCACATTATTTTTTTTCAAAGTTATTTTTACCATCAAGATTTTTTTATAGTAAGGTTATACAAATTATATTTTTATTTTTATTTTTATTTGAATGAAACGGAGACGGGTGAATTATATATATATATATATATATTATATTATATAAAATTTCAAAATATATATATAATTTATTAATAATTTGTGATAATTTATATGATTTTTTTGAATAATTTTATTAAAATAAAGAATATTCAAAACAATAAATAGTTATGCACATTAATGAAATTATAATTAATCATAACATTATAATATAATAATATATAAAAAAAACAAAATGCTCAACTATGAGGCTATGAACTCAATGATATGCAAAGGTTACATGCTAATTAATTTTTTTGAGATCAACAATTTTCTTTGAGGGTAACAAACAAGCCTATAGTATTAATTTGCACGAGCACAAGTTGGGTATGATTTAGTTTGAAAGATTATCTTTTTTAATATGGCCAATTAGCCATTGAAACCATGGACGGTGGATACGCATATCTTTGTGGACAGTAGAGATTGCATCATGGCCGCTTCTTGTCGTAAAGTTCATATATTTTCTATGAACGGAGATCAAGCAAAATCTCCATCAGTCAGGGTTTGCCGCTGTCTTAATCTCCCACCGCCCCAATGCTTGACTTGTTGGTCTTTGTGATGACAATTATTTATTAACGCCAAGTGATCAGGCCACCCTGAATTTAATTTTTCTAACTCATGTTGGTTTTTATTTTCAATAATGAAGACATTTTTATTTATAAAATAATTGTACATATATAAAAGAAAAAATTATTACAACTTATAATAACATCGATATTATTACTGTTAATAATAACACTATATTAATTTAATTTTAAATTATATTTTTATTTTTGTTTTTATTTTTAATATAAATTTTTTTCGTTAACTTCATATATTTATTTTTGCATTGATTCTTTGCTCAGAAGAGGATAAATAGGGTCTAACTGATACCTAGGAGTGCTCCATGATCTGAACTAATAATTAGCTAAAGTTGATTATTTATTTATTTATTCTATGTGGCGTGAGTCATGAGGAATGTAACTTGGCTTCTGTTAATTGGTTTTTATATTGATTGCCACCTATAATGCAGGCAGAACAAACATGGGCTTTTTATATATCTGTTCATTAATGGATCAAGTGGTTTACAAAAGTCTTGCCAAAATAAAATAAAACTAGAGAACGATTAAGTGGTCAAATTGATTCAAATTTAAATTTTTATAAAGAAAAGTATATTAATTAATATACTGTAAAATTATTATAATAATCTTTTATTTTTCAATTAAAATTCATCTATTACTTTTATATAAAAGCTAAAATAATTATAAAATATTTTATAAAATCAAATTTATTATTTTGATGTGGATCAATTTGATTCAAATGACATTTTAGATAAAATTAATACAACATGGATTTAATTAATTAAACATCAGTACGGCATGTAAATTTATATTGTTTTTTGCTTACACGAAAAGGAGGGGAATTTTTTTTGTCTTTATTTTGCCCTGGTCGGTGTATCAATTACAATTAGATCTAGAGTGACAAGTGGAGGGGAGTGAATTTGATTTTAAATTATTTTTGGGTTATATTATGTTGGAGGTGAGTTAATTTTGGATTTTTTTAACGCATTTAAATGGAATCACTTTTGAATTAGATTGAGTTATCAAGTCGACAGAGAAAAATTCGAATATAAAATTTTGGATTGGATCATTCATAATAGTTATTTTATTTTTAAATAAAAATTTTAATATTTTTAATAATTTAAATCAAATAAATTTTGTATTAAATTAGACTACAAATCAAGGTAGGATTTAATCTTAGTTGACCTGAGAATTTTGAATCATTGGAATTAGATAATTTTAAATTGCTTTTAGAATCAAATTGGATTCAAATCACTTTTTATTTTTTGAACAAATTTGGATTAGAATAGAGAGATATTAGGAAACAAAATATGAATAACAAATTCAAATGTATAAAAAAAATTCTTAGTAATGAGACCCAACAAAAATTGCAGCTGACAAAATTTAAAAAAATTGTGTTAAGTGAAAGAAAAAAAAAGGTTAAATTAGATTGTGTGTGATAAAAAAAAATTAATATTTTGTACTTTAAACAAATTAGAAAAATATTGTATGAAAATTGTTTTGTAATATCAACATAAACCAAAAAAGTTAAAAAAAAAAAAAAAAAGGATAGAATACTAGAAAATGGTAATAAGTAATGTATAAAGTTTGTGTTTTACCCTTTAAATCTCTTCAAAAATTTGTAAAATAAAACAAAAAGAAACAGGAGAAAAGGCTATTCACTTTTTCAATCCATCGGCCTCTTCTTCGCGCATTTCACATGCATGTGTCTTACAATAATTTCACTGATCATCATGTGCTTATGTTACGAATTGAGGATTTTTCAGTTTCATTTTTTCTCTTTTTTATAATTGGACTCAACTTGAAAGTACATATGCCCACATTTATTTTTTAGCTTTTCTTTAAACAAAATTTAAAACCCAATTGGTAATTAGATCTAATTAGTTATTGTTTTGATAGATTCTATTAGTCTAATTAATTTGATTAAATTGATTTAATAATAAATAAAATTTAAAAAATATTAGTAATATAACTTTAAAAATTAGAAAAATACTAAGAAAACTTAAATATATTTATACTTCTAAAAAATAAAAATAATATTAAAAATCAATTCAGACTATGTTGAACGAGTCATTGATATGATTTTCAAGACGGTTTAATCCGATTTTTAAATATTATTTTTAAATATCTTTCTAAATTTCCTTCTTATTTTTGTTTTTTCTTACTCGCAGGCTCACAATTTCATTCTTATATTTTCAGAGAGAATCTATTTTTTATTTGAATTTTTAGAACTTAATATTTCCATTGTTTTGTATTCAAGTTATTAACATTTAATGATTACCCCTTTAAGTGATCTTAAAACCGTATTTTACACCCAAAAAAAAAATATTATATGTCGGTACTGATATTGAATCAGAAAATTAAAATCCCATAAATATATTTACCAAATCTAGTCACTAATATTCCAGAAATTCCTTGAGACATATAACATGCGTTCGGAATATGCCATTGAGCAATATGTCTCTTGGCCAATCGTATCATAGTGGCAGCGGCAAGAGCCAATGTCCTCCATCTGTTTTTTTTTTTTTGTTGATTTCTTTTCGTCAACAATCTCCACCTAACTAAGCCCATGAGTAGAAGAAAGAGTACCCTATGGGATATGCCCTAATAAGCATCTTACCAAAGAAGAAAGGACTTTGATAGCTGTGGTCCCTATTCACAATTAATGAGAATTGCCATAATAACTAATAAGAAGAAAATGGATTCTTCTTAGCACATGGTTGTGGTCCCTTTGTTAGCTCCTGATATTATTTTGTTCTATTAACCCGAAACGAAGCTTTTCCCGTTGATTTTAGTTACTATCATAGTGAAGGTTATAAAATTTTTCTTTAGCTAAAACTCGTTAGGTGTTCTCGATGCTAACCCTCATATTCCACCTACGTATCCACTTCAACCTAATGTGGCACCACAATTTGCAAGAGATGGTTGGAGTTAGAGCTATATGGTATTCAAATGACATTGAACAATCTACATTAGCTATGAGCAACGAAGCCAAATGTAAAACGGGCAGTTTTGCGTTAAGACTTGCCTGTAGATTACTCTAATTTAACCATCGTGGTTTTCGGTGTCGTTAGTGTCATATTTAGGATTTATTTTTGTTTTTGTTTTTGTTTTTATAGGTTTTCAATTATATTGGTGACAATTATTTTTGTTAAAAATATTGGCGTTGAGAGAAGACGTTATTTTTCAATTTCAATTAGAGTTTTCTTTTTGTTATTGAGATAAATGGGTAAAAGGTGAATAAGAGAGAGATTATTATATGGAGGAAAAACGAAAGAACGAGTTAAACTTATAAGAAATAAAAGAGAAAAGAGAAATTTTATTTTTTTTGGATAATATTGTGTGATTAATTGCTCTAATAAAAGTCACGGTGAATTAATTAGATATTAATAGAGAAATGAAGCAAATTACATAATTTTTTATTAAAGGGAGTCCTATCATCGATGGAAAGTTGAATTGAAAACTTATTGGCCAATGAGAAAAGAGAAGACTTCAATATATGGGCACACTTTAATGAAAAATAGTCATTGTTGTCGTAAGTGAACTTTTCAGCTCATTTTATAACTGCTTTGAATTTTATTGTTTTTGTTTTTGTTTTAAAATAATTGATAAAATTTATATTTTGAGCTTTTTAAAATTATTAACAATTTAATCAAATAATTATCTAATACACTCTTATTAATTGATATCTATTTTTACGCTATCAATAAATTATTACTTATTTTTTTCACTTTGAACTTATATTTTCAATACAAAAAAAAATTCTACTGTTTAATAAATTTTTTTTTAAATTTTAATAATCATTTTACTATTAATATTTAAATATTATCATCAATTTTTGTAGTTTCAATAATAACTATATTTTATTAATGTTGATAAAATCAAAATAAAATAAATAAAGATATTTTAATAAAAAATGATTAAAATATATAATATACTTATAATTAATTAATTTTTTAATTTTTATAAAAATGAAATACTGTCAATTATTTTAAAACGAAAAAAGTATAATATTATCAATAGAAATAATATATAGCAGGAGGCTGATTGCTATAGAAATTTCCGAAAGGCTGATTTTGAAATTCTCAAATAGATATTGACGTAGTTTGTGACAGATCAATTACAGTGATAATTTTACAATTTTGTCTTTAACATGAGTTTACGATCTTTTAACCCACAACCCCTACACCCGCCTTCTGTCCCTCTGTGCCCTTTTCTTTGGCGATTATTCCAATGGGACCTAACCTTCCAAAACGGTGTCACGGCCCACTCATTTGTGGAGCCAAACGAATTTTCTTTTGAAAATGGTGTCGTTTGCCTTATTACTACGTTGTACCCATTTTACCTTTCTACCTCTTCACATAAATTCTTAAAAGTTTTATAAAACCACTTTTCACTTTATATTTCTTAATTTAATTACGATTACTATATATATATATATATACCCATTCTTTCTATTTCTCAATTGAATCACAATTGTTAATATTATTGTACTTTTATTATTAGCAATAAAGAGCGAGTATTTAATCTAATTAGGTATACTTGTTAAAACTATAAGATAATAGGTAAAATTTACTTCACCCACATTGAGTAACAATTTATGCATTGCACGAATATGTTAAATATATTATTTAAAATATATTTATAAATATTAATAAATTAAGACATTCATTACAAATATATAATTAACTAAATAATATTTGTTTTTTAAAATAAATAATATAAAAAATTGTTTTAATGATATATCAAAATAAATAATATTTATTTTTAACTTCTTATTTTACAGTTTTTAATAATTTTTTATTTTTGTATATATTTATTTCAATTATATAATTTCTTATAACAAATTAATAGAGATTCTATTCATTTATATATCAAATAATTAATTTGATAATTTATAAGATTTTATTTCAAATAAATTTAAAGATTAAAATTAATGATAAATATTTATTGATTGTATTAGATATATGACCAAATTTAAAAGGCTTATAATAATTTACATTTTTCAACTGTTGCACCTTTAAATCGTGTATTTTGTACTATAAAACTGATTAATAAAAAATTCTCAAAAAACAAATGATTAATATCAGTAATACCGACCATACATTATTATTTTAATTCTTTTTTTGAAAAAAATGAGTATGAACTTATGAACTTGCATGTTTAGACAATAATTATATCATATATAAGTGTCCGAGACTCGACTCCATAAGATCAACGACTCAGATTCTTCTTGTTCTTGTTCTACGAGCCCACTGACTTTTTATTATTATTAATAGCCATTAAATATCATCAGATTGATTCGACTCAATCAATTAAATTAAAAAATAAGAAGAATTTTCTAAATAAATTTTTTTCTTTTTAGGGTTAGGACCAAATGTGATTTTGTTGAACCAAACCCATAACTCAAAACTATAAAGCTATAGCTGCGTATGTAATCAAGTATTAACAATAATCAATCGGTGTCTTAGTCTAATAATAAAGTGAGATTGTTTAAGAATAAATGTTTGAATTCAAATTTCACTAATATAATTTTTTATTTACTACTAAAAAAAATAATAACAATAATTATATCTTTATACACCATTGTTGACAAATCTAATATTTTCTATTTACAATTTTATGTTCATTGACAATTTGCTAAAAATGATAGATTGGTTCAATTTGCTCTAATTTTCGGTTTAAAGATTGTTTAAGAACAAATATTGAAACTAAATTATTAGTATTGATTTGTTTTATATCAAGAATTCATTACTTATGGAGAATTTCAATTTCAAAGTTAATTCAGTTTGAGGATTTGGTGGGATTGGAGAATCATAAAAATTATTCTCACCCTTCTAGTAAACGTACCCTTAAATTCTGTGTTTCAAAATTATTACACCTTCGATTTTGTATTTAATTTAATTGGAGGCAGATTTTGATTCATTCTAGTTTTTTGTTTTTATTTTACAATTCATAAATTATAATTTTTCTATATAAATATAGAGCATGTAAACAATATATAGGAATAAAATAAAGTTGTATATATATTCAAGAATTGGCTCCTCGATTTATGAATCAGAGTTCGAATTGTGAGACATAATATATATTTTTTCTTTATAAGTTTTTTAATTAAATTTATCTTTACTTTAAAATTGCATTCACAGTACACTGTTGATAAGAGAAATGAAAATCAGATGATGTGAAAATATATATCTAATTTTATAATTTTACGATTTTTTGGTACATGAAATATTTTTTTTTCTTCGCAAAATCTTTTTCCCCTTCCCTCCCCTCTCTCCTTTTTTTTTTTTTTTTCTTCCATTATTTTGTTTCTTTTATGTTAAAGCACCTTTTTGTTTCAGTCTTCGTCAACGAAATAAGTATTTTTCAAAAACTTGTCGCCTTATGTTAATTTAATTATTATTTCCTTTTTCGAGCCAGATGCTTAAAAAACTCCCAAGGAGTAGTCTTTATACCCGAATAGTAAGCATTAAATACTGTTTTCGTCCCAAATTTTCAATCTATTTTTTTACACATATTAAGAAAATATACATTTTTCTAAATACATCTTCACATTCACATTAAAATAAATAGTAATAAATATTCTTAAAATTTTTAATTTTTTAATATAAAATTAAAGACAATTAATATTATAAAATTGACTAATATAAATCAAATAAATGATTAGCAAACCAAAATTTCAAATTTTTATGAGAAAAATTTTATTTTGAAAATATTGGGCCAAAACAATTATAATCTATTGAAGTTTTCCACCACAAATTAATTTTATTTAATTTTTTAACAAGTGCATTAAATATTTGGTGTTATAAATTTTTTATAATAATCTATTAAGTAGGGGTATAATAGATAACTAGTAAATTAACTATAGTCTAAAAACAGAAAGTAGACAATATTTTGGGAAGGACAAAAAAGAAAACATGAATTGAAAATTTAGGATAAAAGAAGTATTTTAAGAAGCCTTCTACTATGAACCTAGTTTATAGATAAAATTGTTAGATCATCTATTTTTAATCTTAATTATTAAATTAAAACCATTAAATCATTTATTTTTAATTTTGACCCTTACATGGAGTGACCGATCACCTATTAAAATTGGAAATAATTTTTAATAACTTTACCATTGAGCTAACATTGTTCGAATCATATTGAATAATTGAAAGAATTTTTTTTAATCATAAAACCAAACCAAACCAATGAGAGGAATTGAACAAAAAATTAGTTCTTTACCATTGCGATCTAGGTTGTTCTTCATCTCACAATTACAAGTTTTATGATCTAAGAGAGATAATTGTGATATGGTTTTATAATTTGAGTTCATATTGCAATTTTTTTTTTTTTTTCAATTGCGATCTGAGTTCTTCTTCTTAGAATAATGTGGGTTAAACTTGAATTTCACCATTGATTCGGGAGCTTTCTGATAGCGATAGTAGAGCGTGAATGACATGTTCTTACTAAAAATCCAAATCATAAAACCATAATACAAGAACAACCCAAATTGTAATGATGAAATTCGAGAATAATCTAAGCATGCCCAGATAAAAATCATTTAAAATAAGAGAAGAAGAAAGCAAGAAATTTACACGTATGGGGACATAAATAAATAGTGGGAGCATCCCTTAGCAACTTCTTACAAAGAGGACATGTCATGCAAGCCTCTATTATCTCTCTCTTCATCTTGACTACCTTTCTCACCACATTTATTTTTGTTTATCTCTCTCTCTCTCTCTCTAACTCCAAACTCCATCACATAAACACCACATGAGAAAGAAAATCAAGAAATAAAAAACAAAAATTAGATGTATATGATATAGTGGTTTATTGTTCGTGATTTTTTAATTCTTTAGTTTTTGGATCATCAATTTAATAAGATATTCTCTCATTATGCATTCTTAGCAATATTATCCTTGTTTAATTTCATTATAGAAAATAAATATATACAATTTAAAGATTAAACTTTAAATATAAGATTCAAACTCTTATGGTGTAAGTCCACTTCACTTAATTAATAGTCATAATTTTTTTTATAAAAGTAAGTTAGGTAACAAGTAAAATTTTAACTTAGGTAATAAGTTAATTTTTATTTGTTTTTATGATAACAGGTCAACAGACAGGTTTATATATAAACTACGTGCACTCTATCATCGGTCATATTTTAAATGTGTGTGTTGAGTTAATTATATATATAAAAAAAAAAAGACAAAATTCTACAATGGTGTGGATAATGTGGTGCTATATTCGCAGTATTCAATACTTTGATCTTATATATGATATCATTAACTTAATATGTGTGTAGCATATATATCATTTTGTGCTTAATAAAATCACTATAATCTTACTTAGAGGCGTTTAGTGTTTTTGTACTATGTATATGCACGTGGAATTAATTGTCAAAAAGAAACAAAAATTTAAATAAAATCTCTTTTACTCAAAGTTGTTTATTTATTGGAGTTATTGAAATGGCAATGCCAATAAAGTTATGTAAAAAAAACTATAATTACTCCATATAAGAATAATAAACTTCTAATTAAATAAATTCTCAATTGATTTTGACTTCATTTCTATCTCACAAATAATTTATCTATTTTATAAAAAAATATATTTTATAGTGTTTAAAAATATATTAATTTTTATTTATAAAATTATAATAAAATTAAGAAATGCACATACTTTCTATGTATATACTATTTATTTTTTAATATAAAAAATTTTTATGGTTTCATCAATTGCCAATAAAAGTGATTATATTGATCAAAGATGAATATGAGTAATTAATGATGGCCGATAATATATATATATATATATATATATATATATATATATATATATATATATATATATATATAATTTTTTATTTAAATAAATTTATAAAAATTTTGAAAATATTTTTAAGTTATTTGTTAAAAAATAATTTAATTATATTAATTAAAAATATTTTTATTAAATAATTCTTTAAAATATACTAATATCACAAAATATAAAAATATTTTTATAAAACAAATCGGAGTCTCACACTTGAAATGAAAATGGTACGAGCAATTAATATTGATGTGGAAGATAATTTGGAATCCAAAGAAAAAGACAATATTTTCCTTAGCGGGCCACTACACATGGCGTTTTGATGATGACACCCAAAACCAAAAGCAAAATCCTCGCTCACTATTTCCTTACAGCGCTAACACCAACCGCATCACCCCAATTGCACAATCCTCTCTTTTCTTACAAATAAACCCACACGCTTTCAACCCATTCATCCGCAAGACGAGATGGGCTTACAGAACCAGCTCAATGACGTGTCGTCTGATTCAATCCCTCTACTACTCTTTTCACTCATCGCCAAGTGCTTCGATCATCTCCGCTCTTTCCTCTTCATCTTCTTCCGTTTATCGCGATTCATCCCTTCCTCTGTCTCCGTCGTCGACGACGGCATGTTGGCCTCAATGGGCTCCGGCCCCGCCGGCCTTATTCTCCTCTCCGAACAACTCAATCTCAGCCGTGTTTTCTCTCGCACATACTGTTGCAGTAGCAGCAGTGGCGGAGGAGAAGGAGGAGGATCGGATTGTATGGTGTGCTTGTGCAGGTTTAGAGATGGTGACCAAGTCAGGATGCTCGATTGTCGCCATGTGTTTCATAAGGAGTGCTTTGATGGTTGGCTTGATCATCTCAATTTTAACTGCCCGCTGTGCCGGTCCCCTCTCGTTTCTGATCAGCGCGTGTATGACACTTGCAGGCGCGTGGGAGGAGAATTAGTGCACTGGTTTTCTGTGCGGTGATCCCGGCGGTTAAGACGATTTGACGTTGCTGGTTGAGTACTAATTTTGGAAGTTTTATGGCAGTTTTAACTGACCATATGCTTTCACTTTTAAATTTTTTTTTTTCCACTTTTTACTTTTTGAATTTTTTTTTTAAAGAGCCGTTGGGTTCTTTTTTTGGGATATTGCTGTTAATTTTTGGATTTTACAATTTTAATGCATATTATGAGAGGTGCTTTTGTACAAAAGCTTATAGTACCTTACACTTATAAACATGACTTTTGAACATGCTTGTAAGGTGAGTAAATTGGATTAAAATTTAAAAATTGAGTCGAATTTATCAGATTATAGCATTTTATTATTTAAATATTTAAAATTAAAAAATATTTTATATTATTTAATTAATTTATAGTTAAAAAATTAGTTTTAATAAAAGTTATGTAAAATATGAATATTTTTAAATGAATACTTTAAAAATGTAAAAATAATTATAATTTAATTTTCACATATTGAAATAATCTGATTTGATGTAGTTGAATTTTAAAGTTAAATTCTTCTTCTCTATTTAATTTTTAAAACAATGTTTTATTTTTAATTTTTTATTTGATTCAATTTGAATGAAAATAATGTCTCCTTTTGCATAATTTTTGCATGTTAATTATAAAAAAAATATATAACAGAAAGAACATAGAATGTAAACAAGAATATAGGATGTAATTAATAGTTGGCATTCATTATACATTGGAAAGCTATATATCAAGCATGAAGATAATGTTTGAATTAAAGATAATAATTTTTTATTTGATTTGAATTAAAGATAGATGATTATTTGTTTGATACAAATGAATCTCATGTGGTTTATCTTGTAAGTTTATATTTTATTCCTTTCAAAAAGTTTATATTTTATTATCATTTTTATTTAAAATTTTAAATAATAACATTTATTGTGTTGGTGATTTCATTTTAATTTTTAATATATGAATTTTAATTGTATTTACGATGATTAAATTTATAAAGTTATAAAATTTTCAACGTAAAATAAAAATTATAAGTTATTAAAATATATATATATAATATCAAATTATATGAAAAATATTCTCTATTAAGGTCATAAATTATCTACTATCATTTTGTGTCAATATATGTATATAAATATATGTCAACTATCTGTTTGTTTTTCTTATTGTTAAACGCTATTATTTATTTATATTAATTATTTAATAAAATTATTATTACTTGTTATTGTTTACACATATAATTATTAGTGTAAATATAAATTTTAAATAGATAAATATAATTCAAAAATATATTTATCTTTTTATTTATAAAAGTATAATTGATTGATGGAAAGTTTTAAAATGTAAACTTTTTTTACGCGTAAAATAATTAGATTATCTATTAGTTACTAATTCTTATTTTGAATTATAATTAGATTATTTATTAGCTACTAATTCTTATTTTGAATTATAATTGATGTATTAGCCAAACACATATTATAAACCTTTTACGAATTAAAAAATAAAAAATCTTTTAAAATAGGAAAAGAAACAAATTCCTCCCAAATAACTCAAGAATGTAAAAGTCATAAGCAAATAAATGGATAAGCCTTCTAAAATTTTGATTGCGTTTAGCCCATTCTTTCTTTTAGCCCAATGTATAAATCTGCCCAGAAATTTATTTCATATTGCAATTTGACATATTGTAGCTAGGGGCGAGCAAAAACGAACCAAAATTAAAAAATTGAAAAATCGAACTGAATTAAGTAAATTAGGTCTATTTGGTTCGGTTTTAAAGTAAATTTAATTCGGTTCGATTTAGAAAAATATGCAAATTCAGTTTTTAATTTCGGTTCGGTTTAAACTTGAGAAAACCGAATAAACCGAATTTGTGAAATTTTTTAATTTTTCTTTTTAATTTGAGTTTAAAAAACTAAAAATAAATTATTTTTATATAAGATAAAAAAAAGCCCAACAGCCCATTGAGCCCAAAACAAAAAACTAAACAGAACCAAACTGATTTTTTTGGTTCGATTTACTTCGGTTTATCTCAAATTTTGGTTCGGTTCAGTTTGAATTTAAACTAAATTTGATTTATTCGATTTTCATAATTTCAGTTCGATTTGAACCGAACCGCCCTAATGCTCACCCTAATTGTAGCTATAAATAATACCAAAAAATCTGAAGCAAACAACAATCACAAAACCACTTTTTTTTTTTTTTAATAACATTTAAAATGGTGCTTTTCAAAACAGCTGTTTCAAACTTGATGCTAATTAGACTCTTGGAGTAGATTTGCCATTGCAATTATAAAAATTTAGCTTTATATATTCAATAAAAAATATTTTTAAAAATTTATAAAATAATTGTTAATAAAACTTTTAAATATTAATTTTTTTACAATTAAATTTTATTTATTATAATTAATAATTTTTTTTAATTTAAAATCATTTACCATACCATTATAGATCGTTGACTTGGCCATGAATGCATCATAATTAATGCGATTGCGACAGAATGAAAATAATTTTTGGGTTGGTGATTTGATGGGATCTCCAAGAGAGAGGCCTTTTATTTCTCATTTCTTCTTGGCTTACAATCAACAAAGACACACGTAATTAACACAAAAGCATTTTATGTTAAAAATACGAAACAAAGTAAGAACATTAGTATTTCGTGTACTTGACAGATGAAAGTCTCTAAAATCTAATTATGAATTCTGAAATAAAATTAGAGTAATTAGGTTCTGCATTCATGCAAATGAACTTGGCCTGATAAAGCAAAATTAGAAGCGATCAGATCAGCAAAATTATGATAGGGGACTCCATGGTTATTGAATTGATAAATAAAATGAGAGATTTTAGATGCGCATATTGAATAAGCGTTCCAAGGATATTTTTAACAGCTTGAAATACATTAAGAAGGGAGCAATTGATTACATAGATCAATTGTCAAATCTAAAAATTTACAGAGAAAATCAATAATAAAAATACACGTTCTTGAAGCTTAACCACCAGAAGTTCACTTTTCGTTGTAAGGAAAGTCATGGACCAAAGATAAAGAACTTAAACATTGGATAAATTGGGGTAAAACTCTTGTATGCAGAACTAGAATGATAAACCAGTAGGGAAAACATGATAGGGATCTACCTTGAATATAAGGATACCACCAGTGCTAAATGCATTCTGAGACCCCTGAATTATACCCATTTCTGCTATTGTCCACGAATTTTGATTTGTCAACATTAAGTCTTTGAACTTTATTTTTAGCTGGTTTAACCTTTTTTAATAGCTACTTCATGATAAATGAATAAATGCATACATGTCTTCTTAAATGTACGTGAAAGAAAAAAGTGATGAAATCTTTCGCCTTTTGCTCCCTAATACAATCATCATTATATATTAATTATATATTTATATATGAATTATATTTAATTTTTTAAATAAATATTTGATTAATTTGATTTGTCCAGTTTTGACTTTTTTAAAACAAATTACCTAAAATTTTTAAAAGAAAAATCAAATTGAATTGAATTTCAAGTTTAGTCAATCTGAAATAAACTAAACTAGTTAGTTCAATTAATTTTTTAATTTGAACCGAATATTAGACAATCGTATTCTCGCTTGTCTTGGAATCCCTATATCACCCAAGTACATATATGTATGTTTTAATCGATTTTTTTAATTTATTACAGGTACAGATTACATATATATATATATATATTTTTCGTATAATTATATATTTCTTATTTGTATATTAATGTATTGTATTTTTATTTAGTATGTAATATAGTTAAATTCCATAAAAATAATTAAATCAATCATGAGATGGAGGCAAAGATGAAGACAAAGCAAAATGTTTCTCTTTTAGAAAAGGCAGAATAAAAATAGAGACGACGTTGTTATACCTACAAGTTAACCTAGAATCAGTGAATGATATATATTAATTATTTATGGTTATAGTATGATATATTAAATCGTATGAGTTTATAAGTTTATGTTTTTATATTCAAATTAATGAGTTAATTCATCTATAAAATTATTTTTGTATAAAAGTTTAGTAAACTCTTGAATTAACGTAGTGAAATGGATATATTTGTAACTAAACTTTATGCATATGAAATTATAAAGATTAATTTTTATTTATCATAAATAACTATTGAGAATATTACAAATTATATGTATTAATTAGAAATGATAATTTTTGATTTAGTGAAAAAACCGTGTATTGCTATTAACAAATCCATCTAACAGTGGAGCCATCTAGGGTGCCAAATTTCTTATAAATTATTAATACTACATATGAATAAGATATATCACTTTTATATATTTAAATCTCTCATATTTTGATAAATGTAATTGGTTATATTTGTAAAATATAAATTATTGAATTCAAAATTAGTCAATTTATTTTTAACAAATAATAACTAATTTTTAAAAATTTACTTTTTAAAATAAACTCTTAAGTATATAATCTTAAAAAAATCATCAGATCCAAAAAAAATACTTAGAAATGCTAAGACTTTGTTTAATTGTGAAAAATAAAGTTTATATTTTAGAAAATTATTTTGAAAAAAGTAGAAAAAATAGAATCTAACATTTAGTTCAACTAATTATCAATATAAGAATTTAGAAAAAATATCACATATTATTTTATAACAAAGATGGATAAAATTACTTAAAGCAGTTTTTTTATTACCTCAATATTTTATAGTAAAAAATAAAATTTTCTACCCATATTTTTCGCTCATGCATATCATTATATTCATTAAAAAATCATAGACTATAATATTTTGTTCTTTTAATAATTTTTACTTTTTTTTTTTTGAAGAATTCATAATTTAGATATTTCAACAATTAGTCATAATTAATCATATTTATGAATTTGGCATGAAATATATTTTTCCATAATATATATAAATAAAAAATATTGATAGTTTTAATATATAATAAAATTAAATTATCAATTTCTATAAATTTATCAAACTCTTTTTTTTATAAACTATGAATATTAATTTGTAATTATTTTAAAAATTAAATTAATATCTATAAATTTCTTTAAATGAGTAATTTGAGAAAAATTACCTAAACATTTTTATATTATTTATTATATATCAACTAAAGCTAATTATACAACCTTTTAATATATGGTATATTTAATATTAAAGGTTAATTAAATTATTATAATTGATTTAATAATAATATGAAAATTAAATATTTAATATTTACTTTAATCTTAATTATCATCAATATATAATAAAAAAGTAAAAAATTCTAAAATTCTAAAAGATTAGATAAAAATATGATGGTCAATAAATAGATGATGTGTCATGCAAATGACATTAACTTTCTATTTACTTATATCGAATGTGAGGAAAATGGGTTACCATTAGGGCTGAAAATTTTCTATATGACTCGATTAAACGACATAACAAGAATTGAATTTGGGATTTAAATAAACGGATTCAGGTCATAGACGAGTCAATTCGTTAATGACACCATAAAAACTAGATTTAAATAGATTGACTTGCTTAACTCAAAACAGACACATATAAACACGATTAATTTATTAACTAGCTTGATTATATTAAAGCCCAACTCAACCTTTCTCATATAAAAGCTAACTCTTTTATATGGAGAAGCTTAACCCATACTGCACAAAAAAGAAACCTTAAAAATAAAATACTCACAACCCTAATCATCTCTATTGCTCCTACTCTCTCCTAAACCCACCACTTACGCATACACAACCCATAGAAGAAATTATCTCTCTCTCACTCCATTCCTATAGTCGATGGACACACAACCTATACTAGAAATCATCTCTTTCACTCTCCATTCTTACAATCATTGGCCACACAAAACCCATATTAGTCGTCTTTCCTCTCCCATTCTCACAGTTGCCACAAACTCCACACCATCACGTTCTCCTCCGACTTTCTCCTTCAACAGTCACAAGCATATACAAGAAGTTGCAAAGAGATTTGTTTATCGCAAGCAGCCTTAACACCGATTTTCTTTGTCGTCATAACCACCACACCAAGTTATTGATTTGTTTATCCCATGTCTAAGAGGTATATGTCATAGAAAATATATATATATATATATTAACTCACTTTATGGATTCTAGATTTTGTGTTGATTTTGATTTTTGTCTAATAACCTGAAACAATTCAACTTACAACATGAATTCTAGATTTTGTGTTGCTCAAGAAGTCTTAAATTTTATGTTGATTTTGATTTTTGTCAGCTCTTGATTGAAGCAACAAAACTTTGTGTTGCTCTAAACTTGTACACTGTCTATCAACTATTAAATTTTGTGTTGCTCAAGATGCCTTTTTCAGTATTTTTTATCCACTCTTAATTTTGTGTTGATTGATTTTTGTTAACTCTTAGTTTTGTTTGAAGCAACAGATTGTGATTTGTTGTGTCAACACTTGATTTTTGTCAACTCTTAATTACAACACACATACAAATTGGTTCGCATGCTTAATTTGAGCTCTAACTTCTAAAGTATTGCTTCTATCATTTATTTCATTTGCTTTTGCACCTTAGAAAATATAAAGCACGTATAAAATTTTATTACATTTTGTTGTTGCATGTAGATAGATAATTATAGTCTTAATTTTGTTTGGAAAATCTACTAATTCAGTCAAATTTATAGTAATTATAGTCTTTTTTTAATTTTTAGTAAAAAATATGCTAATTCACCTAATTTAACAATCAATTTTTAAATTTGTTATTTTAATTAGCTAGTTTAGTTTTTTAATTTGTTTTGAATATTTTATTTTAATTTCTTAATTTGTTTTAAACAATCAATTTTATTGATGTTTGTATGCATTTCTAATTTGCAGATGGATAATAATGGTATTAAGATTAACTTGAAATCAAGTAGCAAGAATTTGATAGCAAACCTTAATGATGATGAGACAATAGATCTGGAGGAAGAAGATATTAATCATAATTCTGATGAGAAAAAGAATCTTAAAAGAGAGCGTAAAAGAAGACTGACTTCTAAAGTTTGAAGTTTTTTTTATTGTCCATCCGAGAACATAATAGATGGCAAAGCAAGATATAAGTGCAAGAAATGTGAAGCCATGTCTATATGTGATAATATGGGACAAGTAACCTTAAACGCCATAACAAATCTTGTGTTATAAGATATACTCATAATGTTGGTCAATTGATTGTGAATAATGATTTATCATTGAGGTCTTGAAAATGTTGATAGATTTCGCGCATTGCTTGTGGCTACCATTATTATGCATGAATTACCTTTATCATTTATTGAGTACATGGGTATTAGGGCTTTACTTTCTTACTTACAACCTGATATGTCGGTCATTTCTAGGACTCCTGCTAAAAATTATTTGTTTAAAATGTATAAGCGAGAGAAGGATACAATTAGATGCATGTTTGAGGAAACATCGAGAATGCTTTGTTTAACTTCTAATTTGTAGACTTCTATTGCTACTAATGGATATATGGCAATTATTGTGTATTTTATTGATCAAGATTAGGTTTTACAAAAAAGAATGGGTTTTACAAAAAAGAATCTTAGATTTTTGTTTTATGCCACCTCCATATAGTGGTGTAGCATTGAGTGAAAAGGTTTATCTCATTTTAGTGGGATGGAGATAGAGAATTTTTTTTTTTTGTGTGACATTGGATAATGAAACCGCTAATGATGTTTTTGTTACACTTTTGAAAGAACAATTGAATTCAAGAAACACTCTTATATATGGAGGCAAATTTTTTCACCATAGGTGTTGTGCATATATCTTGAATTTGATTGTGCAAGATTGTCTAAAAGAACTTGATAATTATGTTTATAAGGTTAGGGAGAACATTAAGTTTGTTAGAAGCTCTCAAGAAGGGAAACAAAAGTTTTTCGAGTGTATGAAATTATTATCCTTGGATACAAAGAAAGGCTTATGGCAAGATTTTCCTACTAGATGAAACTATACTTTTCTTATGTTAGAGATTGTCATTCTCTACCGTCATGCCTTTTTATAGTTTAGAGTTAAGCAATTCTAATTATAAAAGTTGTCCAACTTCAAGTGAATTCTAATTATAAAAGTTGTCCAACTTCAAGTGAATGGGAAACAATTGAAAAAATTAGTTTATTTCTATGTATGTTTTATGATATCACCTTTGTGTTTTTGGGGACAAAATATCCTAAAGTGAACTTGTACTTTCCATTTATTTTTATGGCATCCTTGACATTAAAGAAGAATACCAATTCACATGATGATTATATGATGAATAACATAATTGATGATGGAAAAATTTGAGAAATATTGAGCTTACGTTTAGCCATAGTTGTGATATTGGATCCTTGGTATAAAATAGATTTTGTATATTGGAGTTATGAGCAAATCTATGGCAATAATTCATTTGAATTTCAAAATGTGTGTGACAAGTTGTTTTCAACCTTTAATGAGTGTGCTATAAGGGTTTCTCCACCCATATCTCTAAGTCAACTAACTTCAAACATAGTCTTCTCAACAAGGTCTGGATGGGACATCACATATTACAAGGATAAGAGAGAGATTTAAGGTACTAATTTCATTATAGTTGTTATCTTTTAGTTTATGCTTCTTAATTTATTAATGACTAGTTTATTGATACTTGTTAGACTTTGATTGCTTTCAAAGTAAGGATTTTGATTCTTTTAATGAAAAGACACAACTTGAAAAATATTTGTATGAGACAAGGGTTGAAAGGACCACAAATTTGGATGTTTTAGCATGTTGAAAAGTTAATCAATTTGGGTATTCACAGCTTGCTTCCATGACTCATGATATTTTGAGTATTCCTATTTCTACAGTTGCATCTAAGTCTGCTTTTAATGGTGGTGGTCAAGTCTTTGATCAATATTGTAGTTTACTCAAAATAGAAACGATTCAAGCACTTATTTGTGCAAGATATTGGCTGTTTGGAGAACCAAGTAATAAAATTTTTCCTTTTCATGAATTCATTGTTAATTAATATTATGTTATTTTAATTTTAAATTTATTTATGAATGATAATTGTGTGATTTTGATATTTGTTTGTTTTACAGATTTTAATGCGATAAAATTGCATAATCTCATTAAAGATATCATAGTATTGGATGTGAGTAAGGAATCTGCATCCAATCAATACTCTAACTTTATTTAAAATTCCATGTTAATTAAATTTTTTAATATACACTAAATTAGTTTGTTTCTAATATATATATATATATATATATATATATATATATATTGGTCTAATTATTATTATTATTATTATATTTATTGATTAATGGCATACAAATATACAAGTTCAAGGCTAGATTTCATGACAATGATTACTGTTTATGAAGGGAGAATTATTTTCAAATTTTTAAGTTTATCGTTGACTTTAAAAAATTGAACTATTTTAGTGTTTTCTTGAATATTTAGAATTGATGAAGTTAATGTTTTGTATATTTAATGATGGAAATGATTTTTTATTTTATTTGGTATTTTCAGATTTTGATGTTTTATATGTTTAACGGATTGAAATTTTTTATGGATGATGTAAGTTTATTTTATTCTGTTAAGTATTTTTATCTTTTATAACTTTAAATTCTAATAGGTTATTCAAATTCTAATAGGTTTCTCCACCCATATCTCTAAGCCAGCTAACTTCAAACATAGTTTTCTCAACAAGATCTGGATGGGACATCACATATTACAGGGATAAGAGAGAGATTTAAGGTACTAATTTCATTATAGTTGTTATCTTTTAGTTCATACTTCTTGATTTATTAATGACTAGTTTATTGATACTTGTTAGTACTTTTATTGCTTTCAAAGTAAGGATTTGGTTTCTTTTAATGAAAAGACACTACTTGAACAATATTTGTATGAGACAAGGGTTGAAAGGACCACAAATTTGGATGTTTTAGCATTTTGAAAAGTTAATCAATTTGGGTATTCACAGCTTGCTTCCATGACTCATGATATTTTGAGTGTTCCTATTTCTACAATTGCATCTAAGTTTGCTTTTAATGGTGGTGGTCAAGTCTTTGATCAATATTGTAGTTTACTCAAAATAGAAATGGTTCAAGCACTTATTTGTGCAAGATATTGGTTGTTTGGAGAACCAAGTAATGAAATTTTTCCTTTTCATGAATTCATTGTTAATTAATATTATGTTATTTTAATTTTAAATTTATTTATGAATGATAATTGTGTGATTTTGATATTTGCTTGTTTTACAGATTTTAATGCAATAAAATTGAATGAT